>JAGSMR010000017.1:3987500-4192500 GCA_029286605.1 Sericinus montela | reverse complement strand
CTAACTTTTTAATAAGAAATGTTATTAGTCTAATGGCATATGTAAGACATTAGATTTGTAAAACCGAAATCATAATATTTAAAGCGCTAAGTTAATCCCGGGTATCCATATAATAAAGATGAATATAGTTTCTTCGCTTCTTATCTGCAATAGATATTACAGGTTTCAAAACAAATTAAAAAATTTTATAGAGGTATGTATAGACGGACCAAAAGTCTAATTAGTTGTCTAATTAATAGCAAACATTTATTTTATTATGATGTTTGTACTCGTAATCATAATATAATAATAAATAGATATACAGTTTAATTTTCTTTGTTTGCTCTGTAGCAATAATTATTTGCCCTACCCTTTTTACTTTTATTTTATGTTATCTTTTTATAATTTTCTTTGTCCTATAAATATTAAACATACATACATACATATTTATCTTACCAACATTCGTTTACCACGATACAGATGAATTCTACTTTAGAACTGGATGACGTATGATTATTCAAATATATAACTACATAATTAATGTCCTTATCTAAATTTACCCACGCATTTCTCGGAGACCATATAAATTTTTTCCTTCGATGAAAATTTTATCAAAATTGGTAGTACAGTAGATTATAAAATACAGATAAAAATATTATATGAATTCACTTTTAATTAATGTTAAATTTTATTGAATCAACTAACGAATCGATGTAATATAAATTTAATTTTTATGTATATTATAAAAAATTTTATTTTATGTACATTATTAAATTTTTTGTATGTTTCGTATTTCATTTTATTGAACCTTACAAAAAGTATTAAAAATATAAATGTATCTTTGTTTCTGTAAATAAAGTATGCAAAAAATGAATCATTTTAAATGTTTACACGCCGAAGTAGGCCTAAATGTTTATTTTGTTTCGAAACAAACATTTTTATAATGAAATGTTCCAATATTGTCGTCAGATCCAGGAATAACGAACATAAATGAAAATGGAAAATTGCCTTGTGGAGTTTAATAATCTGATCTTATTTTTCCGCTTGCTTCTGCGGCATTGAGAACTTGATAGCGATGATAAGCGTATGTTGAATTTGGTATTCGAAATGAAATGAAATTTCATAGTTTGTACAACTGTTTTGCTACAATAGCAGATACACTATCTAAATATCAACAAGATATAACTATAACACATCACTTCTAATAATGATATTGTGAAAGTGAATATCTATGTATGTATTTAGTTGTTTGTTACTCAATAGCTGCAACAGTTGTACGAATTTAAATGTAATTTTAATAAGACTCCCATATTTTGTTACGTTACTATTCACGTTTCCTGACGAATGTTTCATTTTGCTTAATGAATTAAGATTCGTAATATTGAAGGTCTGGATGGCGATATTGGAAGCCTTGCCCCTTTAGTTGTCAGACGACAGACGGGAGCCTTTGTATTTTAAACTCCATTAAAGATTTTGTTATGCTTTAGAACTTTACAAATTCTCAAAGCTTGAACACTATTGAATAAGGAGAACCCTTTCGCTTCAATTACGTAAAACAATTAAATCTTAACGAAATCCTTCTCCAAGCAATTCGCTGATGTTATCCCTGTAACTGAACTCCAGTCACTTCGCCGAAGTTAACTTCGCTCTTTGTTAAGGTAATTCATTTGGGAAAGGTTATTGGTGTTAGAACCGTTTCAAAGAGAGACACAGATTCTTTTAATGAACTGTATAATCAGTCGAGTTATCTATCTAAAGATCTTTGAATTTGTAAGCAGATACGCAGATAAATATTGAAGTCGCGATAGACGAGTGGTTGGATGATCGGAATTCGAGTCAAGAGACCCGAGTTTGATCCCCAGGAGGAAGGCTCGTACTAATGAGTTTTACTGAACCGGTGAGTTGTACCAATGTTGTTTTTTTTTCAAAAGTTACGTAGGATATAAAGATGGCAATAAGGACCTATCAGACTCCTTGTCACAGAATAATCTGGTGTGAAAATTTAAATGTTCAAGTTAAGGAAGATATGAAATAATATTTAATATTACCAAACGATAATATTATGAATGATAAAAGTCACGATAGCTGAGTTGTTGGGTGGTCGGAATTTCGAGTCGAGAGACCCGAGTTCGATCCCCAGGTGGCAGTACCAATGAGTTTTTCAAAAACTTATGTACGAATTTCATCGTTGGCTTGGACATAAAAGGCGGCGACGGGCTTACCACCTGTCACGTGGTCCCGAAAATATCTTCGGTGGAAGGTGGGTCAAAGGGACTTAATTGTCTAGAATTGACCTCTGTCTAACCCTGTATTGGGAATTGCGTGAAGATATTTATTATTATTTATTATTAAATGATAATATTAAATATTATTTCATATCTTCCTTAACTTGGACATTTAAATTTGATCTACGCAGAGCGACGTCTTAACGTCTTGTCGTAGTTTCGACACAGGCTACTTAGTTAAAAGCTTTACATATAGCAATGGCTACCGACATGGAATGGATGAACAATCTCAAAGAAGGCCAAAAGTAACAAGACCGATGACGGACATAAGCATCTGAGGGGTAATTATAGATACAGTAATTTCCAATGTACACGTCTTGCTTGGCGTTTATGGCAAATCCCGATTATGAGGTGTACTAGGAGCCTATGTACTGCAGTGGACCTAAGTAAGTAAAATCTATTTTCACATCATTCCCTATACTGGGGTAGACAGAGGTGTAGACAATTAAGTCCTTTCGACCCACCTTTCACCGAAATCATTTTCTGCGACATCGTGATAGGTAGCTGGTAGTGTTTTAAGATTTAAAAAAAAATCCGTTGGTATGAGCCTGCCACCTGGGCATCGAACTCGGGTCTCTTAAAATCTAAAAGCCTAATTATAGTGAATTACATCCCTAATGCCTTGGGGATTTACATCGGAGGTAAATGTTTATGATATTCGTACTTGAATTTCTTCTCCGCAATGATCAAATTCAATTATATTAAAGGAGAAAAATTATTATATTATATTCTTCAAAAAATATTTATTGAGAAAGTTAAGAAGGCTCAGCTGCTCAGTCCGTTTTGTGCGGGGAAGTATTAATCAAACGGTCCGTGGGACCTCCCTGCCAATACAAACTGAGGATTTATTTACTGCTTTGTAAAACTAACTAGAAAAACAGTTTGTTAGTTCTTCGTTTCTATACTTTTGGTGCTATTTTTATTGTTAAATAGCAAATATGGTCCTCTTTATCACCATAACGACATGTAAAATTCCATTGCACTGTGCCGTACGGAAGTTTTCATCACAATCGCCACACTAGCCGAGTAGTAAGGTGAGAGGAATTGGAATCAAGAGTTCGATCTCCAAGTAGTAGGCTCGCACCAATGAATTATTATTTTTTTTTTCAAAACTTATGTGCGGTGTATATCGTTGGCAAAGGCATAAAGATAGCGACCGGCTCAGCACCTGCCACATGGTCCCAAAAAAGTCTTCGGTAAGAAGTGGATCGAAAAGACTTTATTGTATTTTTAGGCCTCTGTATAATTTATTCCACCTACTGTGATATTTGTTTTTAATTTTGTTTCACCAATGAATACAAAACCCCGAAAACAATATTAATTAAAGGTTACAAATTAATAATGGAAAGTGCATCATTAAAATTGTGTGCGCATCAGAAAAGGTGCTTAATTAATCCGTTCCATCGGATACCTACCTTATAGCTTTTTGTTCAATCCAATTAAAATTTCACCTTTGTTCGTGTTCATATTTTATTTCTAACCTTGGAATTGTGAATTGTAGCCTTCCTTGATAGCCTTTTTTACGATGTTAATATAAGTTTCATATGCAAAATCATTACTATGAAATATATATATATTGTATATAAATAAGTGCAATGGTGCCACACCAAGACCGGGGTGGTCTTGGACCACCCCTCCTTTTTCGTGGGTATCGCAAGTGATATGCCACCGACAGATGCCGGCATCACAAACAACTGGCAACAGTGTCTAAGGTGCGCGGGGTGTGCTAATACGATCGC
Source organism: Sericinus montela (assembly GCA_029286605.1). Taxonomy (NCBI): domain Eukaryota; kingdom Metazoa; phylum Arthropoda; class Insecta; order Lepidoptera; family Papilionidae; genus Sericinus; species Sericinus montela. The sequence continues at coordinate 4,188,497 of JAGSMR010000017.1, read as the reverse complement.
CAAATTCGCCCACTCTTACAGAAGATATCTTTGTAACACATTGGAATTTTAAGGGGCCATAAATTATGTAAGTCTCAAAAAACCAGAGTTCAGAACATCGGTGATAGGCAGCAGCGTCGAAGGCGCAAGCTGTTTAATACTGCGATCGCCAATCCGCTTGCTAAAATATAATATTGCTGATATATGCATATTGATCGTATATTCATCCACTTACGACGCCGACAGAAAGAAAGGTGCACGAGGTGCACGTCAAACATTAAATAAATTAAATTAAAATAAAACAACGTGCTTTCTTTTTGTAATATATTATTACATAATAATCTATAGAATAATCGTTATAAATTAAAGAACTCTTACGTCATTTATTCTCCGACATTCGATAAAAATTTTATTTTTCTAAATTATATGTGAAAGGGACTAAAGGTTGGAATCATTACTACTTCCTGCCACCATATACTTAAATGTTACTGGAGCATCTTTAAAATTTACCCCACAACGTTTCCCTAATTCTTCAGTAGCTCTAATAAAGTTTCCCAATTATCCTTAGCAGCGGCTTTTTGAGAAAAAAGAATTTCCCGATATTTTTTCCTGCGTACCACTTAAACAAAGCGCGGCATCTCTTCAGTCTCAGGTGCATTAGACGAGCATTCAAACAATGTCCTGTTTATCTTCGATATGTCCGAAGCCCTAAGTCTTCACTTAACACCCTTTTCACCGTGGTTCTGCTTAACCCAGTTGAAGGGCCAACAGTTTCTGCTTACGTTTGGTATTTCATTGAATTCGCGCCTTCACAGCTTTTATCACTGCTGGAGTCCTAACAGACCGAGGGCGACCACTTGTTGTCCTTGACATCTACACTAGGGTCTTCATTGTATCGTTTGATGGTACCAAAAATGAATCTTTTGGTTATATTCAAATTTTCCAGTATGTCAAAAACTTGAATTGGCGCGTTACCGCAACGATGCAACGCAATAACTGCAACACGGTCTTCTTTAAGCGTCAACTCCATATTTAAAAATGAGTAAAATTCTAAAAAGTATTTAGTTTTATTTTCATGAACAATTCGAAATTCGAATTCAATAAACTTTTTTGTGGCCAGCATTCTAAAAAAAAGTTTTTACTGTGTGACAATACTTATGACCTGACTGTGTATATTGAAGTTACAATAGAAAACTCACCATAGATAAAAGTCACGATAGCCGAATGGTTGTGTTTTAATTTCGTGTCACGAGACCCGAGTTCGACTCACTGGTGGCAGGTTCGTACCAATGGGATTTTTAAAAACTTATGTACAAATTTTATGGTTAAAGACGGCGACGGGCTCACCACCTCTCAACTTGTCCCGAAAAATATCTCCTGTGGAAGGTGGGTCGAAGGGACTTAATTGTCTAGACTGGACCTCTGTCTACCCCTGTATTGGGACTTGCGAGAAGATATTTATTTATTTATTTTACAATAGAAAACTGCAATTATTTATATTTAGGTCGATCTTATAAATTAGCTTCGATTTATAGAGAAAATACAAACTATCAATATTTTTCAACTTGTTTTCTACATATACTGTGCAGTGCACATGTATTCTGAAATACTTTGTTCGCTACAAATCTCGAAAAGGATGAATGCTGTGAAAAGTTTGACCTATTTGAACGACCGAATAGTTCACAGTGATGTTTTATAGTTAGCGCATATTTTGCTTAAAATTCTCTTTTTTTTTTAAGTTTGAATAAAAATTATAATGATATGTAATATATAGTCATTAATATATAGAAAAAAATACACCTTATACTTGTACATTTCTTGGTGATAAACCTAATAATATTTATGACTATACTGGTTTTCGTTTAAAATAATGCCTTAAATGTTGACATCCCCTAACTTGTGTAACTAGGGAAACAGCTAAATGTAAGGCTTAAAAATTGTTTTATCTCTCTCTTTCTTTCTTGGCTCTCGATATATGCTACACTAAAATTAAACACCAATGCTAGGCCACATATTCCAGAAAACTTCTACGGTACCCGTATAATATTTCTGGTACTGCGACCATCAAATATCATCCAGAATACACTTTTTATAACTATTACACGTTCAAGTTTACGATTTCTGTCACCAAATGGAAACATGCATACATTTTGTTTAAAGAATGTTAAACTAGGATTTATTTATATTTACTCAACCTACATTTCTTTAACGGTTTCGATTTCTGTCACAAAGTGCCTGTTCCTTAAAACAAAACTCTTTATACTTCTGAAAAGTTATGATTGTTATAGTTGAAAATACATCATTAATAAAAAAAAATTGTGACGTCTGTTTCACTTTTTTAAGCTGCCTTGACTTTATTTTTTCCTATTTGGTTGGTAAAACTGTGTCATACCAACTTTTAAAACTTAGAACTTAATGCTTCTTTTTCGAACAGTTTTATACAGTCTATTCGTATTTTAGATGTTTAAGTTTCGTTTCAAGTAACCTTAATCAACAATGTTAAGAAACTGAACGATTTGATCAAAAAAATTATATTTATTAGTCAGTATAAGTTAAAAATCATAATATTTGTATTTTTATAAAATTAATAAATAAATATCTTCACTCAATTCCCAATACAGGAGTAGACAGAGGTTTAGTCTAGACAATTAAGTTCCTCTGACCCACCTTCCACCGACGATATTGTCATTACCTTCATAATGAATGGTAAGTCCGTCGCTGTCTTTACTAATATGCCAACGATATAAATGGTAACATTAAGTTTTCTTCGCCTTATTATTTTGGTGAAGGATGCAAAAGATCTTATGGCTTACCTTATGGAAATTATGTCATTATTTTGTTCATTTTATTTAACATCAAGTTTGACGCTTTGTTCACATTTGAAACTGCAGGAGTTATAACGAATTAGAACTCTGCACCGCGACTGCAATAACTCTTTGAAAGCAATTTTAATCTAGGTGTGTCATATTGTGACTTTATTTTTTGGATTTCAGACCAGCAACGTGTTTCTATTCTATATTTCTTTTTTTAGTGTATACGATATATTACTATTAGCATCCACCATTTTTCTAGCACATTTTGTTAATTCAGTTTGTGGGGAAAAGGACAAATTAAATTGTCAAAAAAAAGAAAAAAATTCTATTAGCATAGTCCCCCTTGAAATAATAAACTTAAAAAACTTTTACCTTATCAGGAAATATCAGCAAAATAAATAAATAAGTATCTTGACGCAATTCCCAATACAGGGTAGACAGAGGTCTAGTCTAGACAATTAAGGCCCTTTGACCCAGCTTCCACCGAAGATATTTTCGGGACATCGTGACAGGTGGTGAGCCCGTCGCCGTCTTTATGTCCAAGCCAACGACATTATTCGTACATAAGTTTTTGAAGAACCCATTGGTACCAGCCCGCCACCTGGGGAACGTACTCGGGTCTCTTGGCTCGAAATTTCGACCACCTAACCACTCGGCTATCCTGACTTCACGATATCATATGATGTGGTATGATGGAGATATCGTAAATACACGGTCTATGTACATAACACAACTAAACTGATAATTAACAATAATCACAATTAAACTGATAATTAACTTCATATTACCTTATTAAATTATTAATTATCTAATTAGTACAGAGTGATTTGTAGTAATAATTCTATATAATCTTGGAAGCACATCTTCCTATGACAAAATAGTTAGCGCATATTTTGCTTAAAATTCTCTTTTTTTTTTAAGTTTGAATAAAAATTATAATGATATGTAATATATAGTCATTAATATATAGAAAAAAATACACCTTATACTTGTACATTTCTTGGTGATAAACCTAATAATATTTATGACTATACTGGTTTTCGTTTAAAATAATGCCTTAAATGTTGACATCCCCTAACTTGTGTAACTAGGGAAACAGCTAAATGTAAGGCTTAAAAATTGTTTTATCTCTCTCTTTCTTTCTTGGCTCTCGATATATGCTACACTAAAATTAAACACCAATGCTAGGCCACATATTCCAGAAAACTTCTACGGTACCCGTATAATATTTCTGGTACTGCGACCATCAAATATCATCCAGAATACACTTTTTATAACTATTACACGTTCAAGTTTACGATTTCTGTCACCAAATGGAAACATGCATACATTTTGTTTAAAGAATGTTAAACTAGGATTTATTTATATTTACTCAACCTACATTTCTTTAACGGTTTCAATTTCTGTCACAAAGTGCCTGTTCCTTAAAACAAAACTCTTTATACTTCTGAAAAGTTATGATTGTTATAGTTGAAAATACATCATTAATAAAAAAAAATTGTGACGTCTGTTTCACTTTTTTAAGCTGCCTTGACTTTATTTTTTCCTATTTGGTTGGTAAAACTGTGTCATACCAACTTTTAAAACTTAGAACTTAATGCTTCTTTTTCGAACAGTTTTATACAGTCTATTCGTATTTTAGATGTTTAAGTTTCGTTTCAAGTAACCTTAATCAACAATGTTAAGAAACTGAACGATTTGATCAAAAAAAATTATATTTATTAGTCAGTATAAGTTAAAAATCATAATATTTGTATTTTTATAAAATTAATAAATAAATATCTTCACTCAATTCCCAATACAGGAGTAGACAGAGGTTTAGTCTAGACAATTAAGTTCCTCTGACCCACCTTCCACCGACGATATTGTCATTACCTTCATAATGAATGGTAAGTCCGTCGCTGTCTTTACTAATATGCCAACGATATAAATGGTAACATTAAATTTTCTTCGCCTTATTATTTTGGTGAAGGATGCAAAAGATCTTATGGCTTACCTTATGGAAATTATGTCATTATTTTGTTCATTTTATTTAACATCAAGTTTGACGCTTTGTTCACATTTGAAACTGCAGGAGTTATAACGAATTAGAACTCTGCACCGCGACTGCAATAACTCTTTGAAAGCAATTTTAATCTAGGTGTGTCATATTGTGACTTTATTTTTTGGATTTCAGACCTGCAACGTGTTTCTATTCTATATTTCTTTTTTTAGTGTATACGATATATTACTATTAGCATCCACCATTTTTCTAGCACATTTTGTTAATTCAGTTTGTGGGGAAAAGGACAAATTAAATTGTCAAAAAAAAGAAAAAAATTCTATTAGCATAGTCCCCCTTGAAATAATAAACTTAAAAAACTTTTACCTTATCAGGAAATATCAGCAAAATAAATAAATAAGTATCTTGACGCAATTCCCAATACAGGGGTAGACAGAGGTCTAGTCTAGACAATTAAGGCCCTTTGACCCAGCTTCCACCGAAGATATTTTCGGGACATCGTGACAGGTGGTGAGCCCGTCGCCGTCTTTATGTCCAAGCCAACGACATTATTCGTACATAAGTTTTTGAAGAACCCATTGGTACCAGCCCGCCACCTGGGGAACGTACTCGGGTCTCTTGGCTCGAAATTTCGACCACCTAACCACTCGGCTATCCTGACTTCACGATATCATATGATGTGGTATGATGGAGATATCGTAAATACACGGTCTATGTACATAACACAACTAAACTGATAATTAACAATAATCACAATTAAACTGATAATTAACTTCATATTACCTTATTAAATTATTAATTATCTAATTAGTACAGAGTGATTTGTAGTAATAATTCTATATAATCTTGGAAGCACATCTTCCTATGACAAAATAATAAATAATACCTTCGCAAAAACAAACATTCAATTATGAATATAATATAATAACATAATATGTCAATGATTGTTTATAATCCAGCAAGTCGCTGACGGCTGTCGTGTAAATATTAAATCAGCACACTGAGCTGCTCTCTGGTGAAGAACTCGCTTGGGTAATTTCTCTACTCCGACCTAGCCGTAATAGTATTATTAAATTATTAATGTACTTATTCTCAATTATTAAAGTACGCAAGCGTGTTCTTTGAAATTATCATAAAGATATTAGTATGAAGTTTTATTAAAGAATCGAAACTCACGGATCTTCCCATGGATGTCGTAAGAGGCAATTAAATAAAAAGCAAAGATTAAAATTAGCTAGACTGATGAAAGACAGCAGCGTCTAAGATGGAAAATGTCTGGTATTGCGATAGCCATCCTCTTGCCTATTTTGGCGATTATAACAAATCACCCGATATTTGAGAAAGCTACATCCTGCAGTATTTATAAGTCAGTTATTATAAAAATATTATTACAAACTTCGTGCCATTTCTGTCTTTAATAATTAAATTTTATCACTACGCTAGGCCAAGAACAAATTTAATTAAATATATGTCAGCTTTCGGTCTAATTATTTTTAACTTAGCGCTAATTAAGTCTCTAGTTCTTTTCATTCACTAAAAAGAGGAATAGCAGTAGTTTTGTATATTGCAACTCGTTAATTTTGCTCATATTTCTAAATATAATGAGCTTATAACTGTTTGAAATTTGTTTATATAAATTATACCTGAGAAATTAATTATTTTGACGACAATTCCACGGTTCTCATTAGGGCCAGTAAGATAAACTCCTCTTTTTACAAGAAGCAATGATAAGTAAAGTGTGCAGTAACAAAAACTATAGAAAATAAGTTTACAGATTTGGTTGTCGCTTTCTTATTGCGTTTCGTATGGTAATTATTGTGACCGGAAGGCACATCTCTATTCCTTTTCCCTTTCATTTTCTCCAATCCTAATTAGTTAAATTATTGGCCTCGCATTTGGTATTGTGTACATTAGTATCATAAGTTTTCATTCTTCTTAAAAAAAATTCTTCACGCAATACCCAATACAGGGGTAGACAGAGGTATCGTCTAGACAATTAAGTCCCTTCGACCCACCTTCCACCGAAGATATTTTCGGGACAACGTGACAGGTGGTGAGCCCGTCGCCGTCTTTATGTCCAAGCCAACGATATATAATTCGTACATAAGTTTTTAAAAAAACCCATTGGTACGACCCTGCCACCTGGGGATCGAACTCGGGTCTCTTGCCTCGAAATTCCGACCACCCAACAACTCGGCTATCGTGACTTCATTCCACGTTCATTCTTCTTATTTAATAAATTTCAAATACATTTAAATTTATATGATATAGAAGTATTCGCTACCTATCTTACATACTCCCTAAAGAAGAAATTGTCATAATTACCCCACTTGCCTTGTTGATTGGCGATCGGATACGACGAAGATGATAGATGTTATTCACTACTTTTTTCAAAATCAAAAATTTTATTGCTTTCATGAGGGAAAATAAGAGTGTTACTTATTTATTTTAATTGAATAACTGAACACTAACTTTAATTTATCTTATCATATATAGCAGAGGTATTCGAAAAACATTTTTAAGATTTTGGAAAGTGACTAAGAATCCGGTAAATCTCGCATGCGTTTACGAAGCCTGTTTTAATCTTCATTACGAGGAATACGTGTGCTGTGCGCAATCAGTACGTGCTTTCTTTTGTTAGAGGATAGAAACGCGTTTTGAAAAATGCAAAATGTTTCTCATTTTTATATTAATGTGCCAATGTTTTCTGAAACCGTATGAAACAAATCTACATACTATTTGTGTGAGAACTATATACTTTATTTGATGTTTGATTGTTTTTATATATTTTAGGGTAGTAGCACCTGCAGTAAGTTTATTCTTACATTATACGTTACTTAATTTTGTATTAGATAGAGGAGAATAAAGAGCCCTGTGTACCCATAGTTCATCGGTAGGTCATAGTCTGTCGGGTTTGGTAATGTTTGGTATTCTTTCGGGCACATGTTGCGGTAATCGACTGGATTCCGTTTTATCACTCAGTTATTTTTTATACGTGGGGAAATAACTAACGTAAACCCGCCCTCGCGAGGGCAAGAATAGGTGAAATCGTGAATTCTACTCGAGACTAAAACCTCACGGCGATTCACCATCACCGCATGAAATCTCCTCTTCCGCCGCGCCTCCACCTTGGCTGCTGAGGACAAAGACATTAGTGCAAACGCAATAACGTAGACACTCTCTCCACGGCCAACCAACGCGCGTCACAAGTGGGCAGACCAAAACCGCTCAGAACTGGTATCTCGCGCCGCCTATTCTCCCAAAGTTAAGTCAGTCATGTAGGTTCCTCTTGGTTCACCGTGAGTTCTTCCATAAGAAGAATTTGCCGTAATTGACACGTTAGGCAAGCGGATTGTAGTACCAAACAGCACGCACATTAGACGCCCGTCACCGGTGTGCCTAATTTTGGTCTGTTATTTAACGAGATGGTAGTCCCACCTCCTGTCGGTAGCCATTGTTATTTAAAGCCTTAGTCTCCTAAGTAGTCTTATACGACGCCCACGGGTATTTAATTGTCCTAATGTTTATCATTATATACCTTGTTTTATATTGTGGTAGCTTTGATGAAAAACAAACCGGTGCCTTAAAAATCTTTTTTCTAGATATATAATTTCTAAAGTTTGGTTGTCTACATAAAAGGCTATTGTTTATATATTGTGTATGTATATTGTGTGAAAAACATTGAAGAACGATCCCTGACCGGGAAAAAGTTTTTCGAAACTTAATTGTGCGATTAAAGGAAAACTCTTCGGGTTAGAGCAAACGGTTTGGCTCATTTTCATAGGATAAAAAAAAACTTTCCATCTAAAAATGTTACTGCAATTTTCTTATAAGTCATAATGACTTTTTTTCAATCCTTTTTATTACTTTTATTTACTTTTTTATATTACTTTCCTTCTCTGCATAGGAGTCGTCTGGCAGTCGTCAGCATCACCCACCCAATCGTGGCTACCTATTTCTGATTATAGCAATTCCTCCTCATACAGGGACCTTGGCCAGTGTGCTAAGAAGGAGATTGATCTAAACTTGTTGCTTAGCAATTTGAACGAAATATTCTGATAAGGACTTCTTACTGGTGTGCTATATTTCAAAGTCGGTTTCAAGTGTTGGTATGTGACATTACATTTAGTTAATATGGACTGTTATATCGGTACCGCCTTCCACCACATACGCAAGTACAGCTTCTCAGAATATTTAAATGAAATTAGTCAATTAGTAATAAGTAACAAGTTTAGCAAAGAAAGTTATTTTATTTTCTATGACTAGTTTTAATGTAAAAAAACGTAACGAGTACCCACTGACTACGACAACACTTTGACGGCACAAACTTATTAGGGTTAATACCTAACAACAGGTGAAACCAGTCTCAGTGATAACGACAATGAGAAATGTGAGGATGTGCATAAATCTTCTAATGAGTTTGTGGAAATTATTAAACGCCCACCTCCTCCCTTATCCTCCCATACCTGTTATTCCGGTCCATATCTGTCATTAAATCGTATATTATTGCCTAAATATATCATGAGCTCAGTATCTTTATGACGACTGATAGACACATCTTAATTCCATCACAAATGAGTGAAATATTCAAAATGGTTATGAAATTTGTAATTTCTTTTGAGTTTCTTGAGATTACATATTCAGATCCCGACGTGATGACAATCGGACCAAACACAAACATAAATGAAAATGGAAAATTGCCTTGTGGAGTTTAATAATCTGATCTTATTTTTCCGCTTGCTTCTGCGGCATTGAGAACTTGATATCGATGATAAGCGTATGTTGAATTTGGTATTCGAAATTAAATGAAATTTCATAGTATACTATTTTGCTACAAAAGCAGATACACTATCTAAATATCAATAAGATATAACTATAACACATCACTTCTAATAATAATATTGTGAAAGTGTATATCTATGTATGTATTTAGTTTTTTGTTACTCAATAGCTGCAACAGTTGTACGAATCTATGTGTAATTTTAATAAGACTCCCATATTTTGTTTCGTTACTATTCACGGTTCCTGACGAATGTTTCATTTTGCTTAATGAATTTAGATTCGTAATATTGAAGGTCTGGAGAGCGATATTGGAAGCCTTGCCCCTTTAGTTGTCAGACGACAGACGGGAGCCTTTGTATTTTAAACTCCATTAAAGATTTTGTTATGCTTTAGAACTTTACAAATTCTCAAAGCATGAACACTATTGAATAAGGAGAACCCTTTCGCTTCAATTACGCAAAACAATTAAGTCTCAACGAAATCCTTCTCCAAGCAATTCGCTGATGTTATCCCTGTAACTGAACTCCAGTCACTTTGCCAAAGTTAACTTCGCTCTTTGTTAAGGGAATTCATTTGGGAAAGGTTATTGGTGTTTGAACCGTTTCAAAGAGAGACACAGTTTCTTTTAATGAACTGAATAATTAGTCGAGTTATCTATCTAAAGATCTTTGAATTTTTAGTCATTGTTACGCAAATTAATCGTAAAGTCGCGATAGACTAGTGGTTGGATGAATGAATCAATGTTTTTTTTTTTTTTTTCAATTTATATCGTTGGCTTTGATATAAAGATAAAACGTAAAATATTAATGTCTGTGATGTGGTATTATTAAATATAATTTCATATCTGTCCTTAACTTGGATATTTTAACTTGGATTTAACTTCTTGTCGTAGTTTCGTCAGAGGCGACTCAGATAAAAGCCTTTTATACAGCAATGGCTACCGACATATGATAGGCGAACAATCTCAAAGAAGGCCAATATTAAACAGACCGATGACGGGCATTAGCGTCTTAGGTGTAATTATAGGTACAGTAATTACCAATCCACGTGTCTTGCTTGGTGTTTATGGCAAATCCCCATTATGTACTCCAGTGAACTTAAGTAAGTAAAATCTATTTTCACACCATTCCCAATACTGAGGTAGACAGAGATGTAGACAATTAAGCCTTTTCGACCCAATTTTCACCGAAAACATTTTCTGGGACGACGTGACAGGTAGCTGGTTTGTGTTTTAAATTTTAAACCTTTGAACAAAAAAACTCTTTGGTAAGAGCCTGCCACCTGGGCATCTTACTCGGGTGTCTTAAAATCTAAAAGCCAAATTACGAGTATAGTGAATTACATCCCTAATGCCTTGGGGATTTACATCGGAGGTAAATGTTTATGATATTCGTACTTGAATTTGTTCTCCGCAATGATCAATTTCAATTATATTAAAGGAGCAAAATTATTCTTCAAAAATATTACGATCTATTTTGAGCGGCTTTATTGAGAAAGTTAAGAAGGCTCAGCTGCTCAGTCCGTTTTGTGCGGGGACATATAAATCAAACGGTCCGTGGGACCCCCCTGCCAATACAAACTGAGGATTTATTTACTGCTTTGCAATACTAACTATAACAGTTTATTAGTTTTTCGTTTCTATATTTATGTTGCTATTTTATTGATAAATACCAAATTTGGTCCTCTTTATGACCATAACGACATGTAAAAGTCCACTGCACTCTGCCGTACGGAAGTTTTCATCACAATCGCCACACTAGCCGAGTAGTAAGGTGAGAGAAATTGGAATCAAGAGCTCGATCTCCAAGTAGTAGGCTCGCACTTATGAATTTTTTTTTTTTTTCAAAACTTATGTGCGGTGTATATCGTTGGCAAAGGCATAAAGATAGCGACCGGCTCAGCACCTGCCACATGGTCCCAAAAAAGTCTTCGGTAAGAGGTGGATCGAAAAGACTTTATTGTATTTTTAGGCTTCTGTATAATTTATTCCACCTACTGTGATATTTGTTTTTAATTTTGTTTCATCAATGAATACAAAACGCCGAAAACAATATTAATTAAAGGTTACAAATTAATAATGGAAAGTGCATCATTAAAATTGTGCGCGCATCAGAAAAGGTGCTTAATTATTCCGTTCCATCGGATACCTACCTTATAGCCTATAGCTTTTGTTCAATTCAATTAAAATTTCACCTTTGTTCGTGTTCATATTTTATTTCTAACCTTGGAATTGTGAATTGTAGCCTTCCTTGATAGCCTTTTTACGATGTTAATATAAGTTTCATATGCAAAATCATTACTATGAAATATATATATATATATATATATATATATATATATATATATATATATATATATATATATATATATATATATATATATATATATACATATATATATATATATATATATACATATATATATATATATATATATATATATATATATATATATATATATATATATATATATATATATATATATATATATATATATATATATGTATGTATTGTATATAAATAAGTGCAATGGTGCCACACCAAGACCGGGGTGGTCCTGGACCACCCTCCTTTTCGAGGGTATCGCAAGTGATATGCCACCGTGTCTAAGGTGCGCGGGTGTGCTAATACGATCGCCAAATTCGCCCACTCTTACAGAAGATATCTTTGTAACACATTGGAATTTTAAGGGGCCATAAATTATGTAAGTCTCAAAAACCAGAGTTCAGAACATCGGTGACAGGCAGCAGCGTCGAAGGCGCAAGCTGTTTAATACTGCGATCGCCAATCCGCTTGCTAAAATATAATATTGCTGATATATGCATATTGACCGTATATTCATCCACTAACGACGCCGACAGAAAGAAAGGGCCACCCTTCTGACGTCGATACGAGGTGCACGCCAAACATTAAATAATTTAAATTAAAATAAAACAACGTGCTTTCTTTTTGTAATATATTATTATATAATAATCTATAGAATAATCGTTATAAATTAAAGAACTCTTACGTCATTTATTCTCCGACATTCGATAAAGATTTTATTTTTCTAAATTATATGTAAAAGGGACTAAAGGTTGGGATCATTACTACTTCCTGCCACCATATACTTAAATGTTACTGGAGCATCTTTAAAATTTACCCCACAACGTTTCCTAATTCTTCAGTAGCTCTAATAAAGTTTCCCAATTATCCTTAGCAGCGGCTTTTTGAGAAAAAGAATTTCCTGATATTTTTTCCTGCGTACCACTTAAACAAAGCGCGGCATCTCTTCAGTCTCAGGTGCATTAGACGAGCATTCAAACAATGTCCTGTTTATCTTCGATATGCCCGAAGCCCTAAGTCTTCACTTAACACCCTTTTCACCGTGGTTCTGCTTAACCCAGTTGAAGGGCCAACAGTTTCTGCTTACGTTTGGTATTTCATTGAATTCGCGCCTTCACAGCTTTTATCACTGCTGGAGTCCTAACATACCGAGGGCGACCACTTCTTGACCTTGACATCTACACTAGGGTCTTCATTGTATCGTTTGATGGTACCAAAAACGAATCTTTTGGTTATATTCAAATTTTTCAGTATGTCAAAAACTTGAATTGGCGCGTTACCGCAACGATGCAACGCAATAACTGCAACACGGTCTTCTTTAAGCGTCAACTCCATATTTAAAAATGAGTAAAATTCTAAAAAGTATTTAGTTTTATTTTCATGAACAATTCGAAATTCGAATTCAATAAACTTTTTTGTGGCCAGCATTCTAAAAAAAAGTTTTTACTGTGTGACAATACTTATGACCTGACCGTGTATATTGAAGTTACAATAGAAAACTCACCATAGATACAAGTCACGATAGCCGAATGGTTGTGTTTGAATTTCGTGTCACGAGACCCGAGTTCGACTCACTGGTGGCAGGTTCGTACCAACGGGATTTTTAAAAACTTATGTACAAATTTTATGGTTGGCCTGGACATAAAGACGGCGACGGGACCTGCAACTTGTCCCGAAAAATATCTCCTGTGGAAGGGACTTAATTCGGCGAGGTGTGGTCGAAGGGACTTAATTGTCTAGACTGGACCTCTGTCTACCCCTGTATTGGGACTTGCGAGAAGATATTTATTTATTTATTTTACAATAGAAAACTGCAATTATTTATATTTAGGTCGATCTTATAAATTAGCTTCGATTTATAGAAAATACAAACTATCAATATTTTTCAACTTGTTTTCTGCACATACTGTGCAGTGCACATGTATTCTGAAATACTTTGTTCGCTACAAATCTCGAAAAGGATGAATGCTGTGAAAAGTTTGACCTATTTGAACGACCGAATAGTTCACAGTGATGTTTTATAGTTAGCGCATATTTTGCTTAAAATTCTCTTTTTAAGTTTGAATAAAAATTATAATGATATGTAATATTTAGTCATTAATATATAGAAAAAATAAACCTTATACTTGTACATTGCTTGGTGATAAACCTAATAATATTTATGACTATACTGGTTTTCGTTTAAAATAATGCCTTAAATGTTGACATCCCTAACTTGTGTAACTAGGAAACAGCTAAATGTAAGGCTTAAAAATTGTTTTATCTCTCTCTTTCTTTCTTGGCTCTCGATATATGCTACACTAAAATTAAACACCAATGCTAGGCCACATATTCCAGAAAACTTCTACGGTACCCATATAATATTTCTGGTACTGCGACCATCAAATATCATCCAGAATACACTTTTTATAACTATTACACGTCCAAGTTTACCATTTCTGTCACCAAATGGAAACATGCATACATTTTGTTTAAAGAATGTTAAACTAGGATTTATTTATATTTACTCAACCTACATTTCTTTAACGGTTTCAATTTCTGTCACAAAGTGCCTGTTCCTTAAAACAAAACTCTTTATACTTCTGAAAAGTTATGATTTTTATAGTTGAAAATACATCATTAATAAAAAAAATTGTGACGTCTGTTTCACTTTTTTAAGCTGGCTTGACTTTATTTTTTCCTATTTGGTTGGTAAAACTGTGTCATACCAACTTTTAAAACTTAGAACTTAATGCTTCTTTTTCGAACAGTTTTATACAGTCTATTCGTATTTTAGATGTTTAAGTTTCGTTTCAAGTAACCTTAATCAACAATGTTAAGAAACTGAACGATTTGATCAAAAAAATTATATTTATTAGTCAGTTTAAGTTAAAAATCATAATATTTGTATTTTTATAAAATTAATAAATAAATATCTTCACTCAATTCCCTATACAGGAGTAGACAGAGGTTTAGTCTAGACAATTAAGTTCCTCTGACCCACCTTCCACCGACGATATTGTCATTACTTTCATAATGAATGGTAAGTCCGTCGCTGTCTTTACTAATATGCCAACGATATAAATGGTAACATTAAGTTTTCTTCGCCTTATTATTTTGGTGAAGTATGCGAAAGATCTTTTGGCTTACCTTATGGAAATTATGTCATTATTTTGTTCATTTTATTTAACATCAAGTTTGACGCTTTGTTCACATTTGAAACTGCAGGAGTTATAACGAATTAGAACTCTGCACCGCGACTGCAATAACTCTTTGAAAGCAATTTTAATCTAGGTGTGTCATATTGTGACTTGTTTTGGATTTCAGACCAGCAACGTGTTTCTATTCTATATTTCTTTTTTTAGTGTATACGATATATTACTATTAGCATCCACCATTTTTCTAGCACATTTTGTTAATTCAGTTTGTGGGGAAAAGGACAAATTAAATTGTCAAAAAAAAGAAAAAAATTCTATTAGCATAGTCCCTCTTGAAATAATAAACTTAAAAAACTTTTACCTTATCAGGAAATATCAGCAAAATAAATAAATAAGTATCTTGACGCAATTCTCAATACAGGGGTAGACAGAGGTCTAGTCTAGACAATTAAGGCCCTTTGACCCAGCTTCCACCGAAGATATTTTCGGGACATCGTGACAGGTGGTGAGCCCGTCGCCGTCTTTATGTCCAAGCCATCGACATTATTCGTACATAAGTTTTTGAAGAACCCATTGGTACCAGCCCGCCACCTGGGGAACGTACTCGGGTCTCTTGGCTCGAAATTTCGACCACCTAACCACTCGGCTATCCTGACTTCACGATATCATATGATGTGGTATGATGGAGATATCGTAAATACACGGTCTATGTACATAATGTATCACAATTAAACTGATAATTAACTTCATATTACCTTATTAAATTATTAATTATATAATTAGTACAGAGTGATTTGTAGTAATAATTCTATATAATCTTGGAAGCACGTCTTCCTATAACAAAATAATAAATAATACCTTCGTAAAAACAAACATTCAATTATGAATATAATATAATAACATAATATGTCAATGATTGTTTATAATCCAGCAAGTCGCTGACGGCTGTCGTGCAAATATTAAATCAGCACACTGAGCTGATCTCTGGTGAAGAACTCGCTTGGGTAATTTCTCTACTCCGACCTAGCCGTAATAGTATTATTAAATTATTAATGTACTTATTCTCAATTATTAAAGTACGCAAGCGTGTTCTTTGAAATTATCATAAAGATATTAGTATGAAGTTTTATTAAAGAATCGAAACTCACGGATCTTCCCATGGATGTCGTAAGAGGCAATTAAATAAAAAGCAAAGATTAAAATTAGCTAGACTGATGAAAGACAGCAGCGTCTAAGATGGAAAATGTCTGGTATTGCGATAGCCATCCTCTTGCCTATTTTGGCGATTATAACAAATCACCCGATATTTGAGAAAGCTACATCCTGCAGTATTTATAAGTCAGTTATTATAAAAATATTATTACAAACTTCGTGCCATTTCTGTCTTTAATAATTAAATTTTATCACTACGCTAGGCCAAGAACAAATTTAATTAAATATATGTCAGCTTTCGGTCTAATTATTTTTAACTTAGCGCTAATTAAGTCTCTAGTTCTTTTCATTCACTAAAAAGAGGAATAGCAGTAGTTTTGTATATTGCAACTCGTTAATTTTGCTCATATTTCTAAATATAATGAGCTTATAACTGTTTGAAATTTGTTTATATGAATTATACCTGAGAAATTAATTATTTTGACGACAATTCCACGGTTCTCATTAGGGCCAGTAAGATAAACTCCTCTTTTTACAAGAAGCAATGATAAGTAAAGTGTGCAGTAACAAAAACTATAGAAAATAAGTTTACAGATTTGGTTGTCGCTTTCTTATTGCGTTTCGTATGGTAATTATTGTGACCGGAAGGCCACATCTCTATTCCTTTTCCTTTCATTTTCTCCAATCCTAATTAGTTAAATTATTGGCCTCGCATTTGGTATTGTGTACATTAGTATCATAAGTTTTCATTCTTCTTAAAAAAAATTCTTCACGCAATACCCAATACAGGGGTAGACAGAGGTATCGTCTAGACAATGAAGTCCCTTCGACCCACCTTCCACAGGAGATATTTTTCGGGTAGTAGTAAATGATATAGAAGTATTCGCTACCTATCTTACTTACTCCCTAAAAAAGAAATTGCCATAATTACCCCACTTGCCTTGTAGATTGGCGATCGGATACGACGAAGATGATAGATGTTATTCACTACTTTTTTCAAAATCAGAAATTTTGTTGCTTTCATGAGGGAAAATAAGAGTGTTACTTAATTATTTTAATTGAATAACTGAAAACATAACTTTTATTTATCTTATCATATATAGCAGATGTATTCGAAAAACATTTTTTAAGATTTTGGAAAGTGACTAAGAATCCGGTAAATCTCGCATGCGTTTACGAAGCCTGCTGTTTTAATCTTCATTACGAGGAATACGTGTGCTGTGCGCAATCAGTACGTGTTTTCTTTTGTTAGGGGATAGAAACGCGTTTTGAAAAATGCAAAATGTTTCTCATTTTTATATTAATGTGCAAATGTTTTCTGAAACCGCATGAAACAAATCTTCATACTATTTGTGTGATAACTATATACTTTATTTGATGTTTGATTGTTTTTATATATTTTAGGGTAGTAGCACCTGCAGTAAGTTTATTCTTACATTATACGTTACTTAATTTTGTATTAGATAGAGGAGAATAAAGAGCCCTGTGTACCCATAGTTCATCGGTAGATCATAGTCTGTCGGGTTCGGTAATGTTCGGTATTCTTTCGGGCACATGCTGCGGTAATCGACTGGATTCCGTTTTATCACTCAGTTATTTTTTATACGTTGGGAAATAGTTTTTTTATACGAAAACTCGCCCTCGCGAGGGCAAGAATAGGTAAAATCGAGAATTCTACTCGAGACTAAAACCTCACGACGATTCACCATCACCGCATGAAATCTCCTCCGCCACGCCTCCACCTCGGCTGCTGAGGACAAAGACATTAGTGCAAACGCAATAACGTAGACACGGCAGACCAAAACCGCTCAGAACTGGTACCTCGCGCCGCCTTTTCTCCCCAAAGGTAAGTCAGTCATGTAGGTTCCTCTTGGTTCACCGTGAATTCTTCCATAAGAAGAATTTGCCGTAATTGTCACGTTTGGCAAAGGGATTGTAGTACCAAACAGCACGCACATTAGACGCCCGTCACCGGTGTGGCTTATTTTGGTCTGTTATTTAACGAGATGGTAGTCCCACCTCCTGTCGGTAGCCATTGTTATTGAAAGCCTTAGTCTCCTAAGTAGTCCCATACGACGCCCACGGGAATTAAATTGTCCTAATGTTTATCATTACATACCTTTCATATTGTGGTAGCTGTAATGAAATAAACAAACCGGTGCCTTAAAAATCTTTTGTCTAGATATATAGTTTCTAAAGTTTGGTTGTCTACATAAAGGCTATGGTTTATATATTATGTGAAAACATTGAAGAACGATCCCTGACCGGGAAAAAGTTTTCGAAACTTAATTGTGCGATTAAAGGAAAACTCTTCGGGTTAGAGCATACGGTTTGGCTCATTATCGTAGGATAAAATAAAACTTTCATCTAAAATGTTACTGCAATTTCCTTATAAGTCACAATGACTTTTATACATACTTTTATATTACTTTTATTTACTTTTTTATATTACTTTCCTTCTCTGCATAGGAGTCGTCTGAGTCAGCATCACCCACCCAATCGTGGCTACCTATTTCTGATTATAGCAATTCCTCCTCATACAGGGACCTTGGCCAGTGTGCTAAGAAGGAGATTGATCTAAACTTGTTGCTTAGCAATTTGAACGAAATATTCTGATAAGGACTTCTTACTGGTGTGCTATATTTCAAAGTCGGTTTCAGGTGTTGGTATGTGACATTACATTTAGTTAATATGGACTGTTATATCGGTACCGCCTTCCACCACATACGCAAGTACAGCTTCTCAGAATATTTAAATGAAATTAGTCAATTATTAGTAATAAGTAACAAGTTTAGCAAAGAAAGTTATTTTATTTTCTATGACCAGTTTTAATGTAAAAAAAACGTAACGAGTACCCACTGACTACGACAACACTTTGACGGCACAAACTTATTAGGGTTAATACCTAACAACAGGTGAAACCAGTCTCAGTGATAACGACAATGAGAAATGTGAGGATGTGCATAAATCTTCTAATGAGTTTGTGGAAATTATTAAACGCCCACCTCCTCCCTTATCCTCCCATACCTGTTATTCCGGTCCATATCTGTCATTAAATCGTATATTATTGCCTAAATATATCATGAGCTCAGTATCTTTATGACGACTGATAAACACATCTTAATTCCATCACAAATGAGTGAAATATTCAAAATGGTTATGAAATTTATAATTTCTTTTGAGTTTCTTCAGATTACATCTTCAGATCCTGACGTGATGACAATTGGACCTAACTAGAACTTTTGCCTTTAAGCCCATTAATGAAAAATCGATTTACATATGATGGAGTTATTAGGTAGCACACATAAAAAAAGAACTAAGAATCAAACCTTTTTTAATTCGTATCAAAGTTAAGAGCGGCGATATACATTAACAAGTTAAAGTTAAATACCTATCGCAAGGTATGCGACTCTTTAAAAACCTTTTATTTCTTCTACAACTTTACCCCATTACAATATTATATGAACGTCATTCATAAAACAAATTGCGCCATTAAGGAGGAAATTTTGAGAAACAAATGTTACTTCTTATCACACAAATATTTTTCCTTTATTTTCTGATGGAAAGTATGAGAGAAATTATAACTTTTCTTATTGACTTGTTGAAGGAAGACAAGTTTTCTGATTTGTTTTAATAAACGTCTGAATAGGTTGAAGCTAACTGGATGTATGTATAGAGAAAAATGGTGAGTATTAAAAATGTATATTTGTTTTAATGTAAAACCCTGTGAAATGTGTAAATGTTAATACAAATAAATGACATTTTAAAAACAATTTTATATACTTTTACATACATACATACATACTTATGGGCCTGGTTAAGTCCACTGCAGGACATAGGCCTCTCCCAGAGGGAGGATATGCCATAATCGGCACGCTTGGCAAGCGGATTGACAATCGCAGCACCAAACCACTCGGACTCGAGTCCCTGCTGCCCATCTGCGGTCTAATTATTTTAGTCTTGATATTTTTAGAGATGGCTATCCCGCCGTCTATCGGTAGCCATAACGACATTGAAGGCTATGGAAAGGAATTGGAAATATACTTACGTTATTACCACACCATACTTTTATGTAATTTAACATTTAACGGAAATATTATAATTCATAAAATATTCTAACTTTTTAATAAGAAATGTTATTAGTCTAATGGCATATGTAAGACATTAGATTTGTAAAACCGAAATCATAATATTTAAAGCGCTAAGTTAATCCCGGGTATCCATAAAATAAAGATGAAGATAGTTTCTTCGCTTCTTATTTGAAAAATAATAAGTATTTTTATTTTAGATCATCAAAGCCTATTAATTTGCCTAAAGCAGGGTGACGGATTGTTTTTTTTTTCAGAATTCTAAAACAACAGACACTACAGACAAAAGGATCATTTTATCCAGAGAGCGTTATCAATATAACGTCAGATATGTTTATTTCTAAATGAACTGCAATAGATATTACAGGTATCAAAACAAATTAAAAAAAATTATAGAGGCAATGTATAGACGGACCAAAAGTCTAAAAGTTGTCTAATTAATAGCAAACATTTATTTTATTATGATGTTTGTACTCGTAATGATAAAATAATAATAAATATAGATATACAGTTTATTTTCTTTGTTAGCTCTGTAGCAATAATTATTTGCCTCTCCCTTTTTACTTTTATTTTATGTTATCTTTTTATAATTTTCTTTTTCGTATAAATTATGAACATACATACATACATACATACATATTTATCTTACCAACATTCGTTTACTACGATACAGATGAATTCTACTTTAGAACTGGATGACGTAAGATTATTCAAATATATTACTGTATAATTTATGTCCTTATCTAAATTTACCCACGCATGTCTCGGAAACCATATAAATTTTTTCCTTCTATGAAATTTTTATCAAAATTGGTAGTACAGTAGATTATAAAATACAGATAAAAATATTATATGAATTCACTTTTTATTAAATTTAAATTTTATTAGATCAACTAACGAATCGATGTAATAAAAATTTATTTTTTATGTATATTATGAAAAATTTTATTTTATGTACATTATTTAATTTTTTGTATGTTTCGTGTTTCATTTTATTAAACCTTACAAAAAGTATTAAAAATATAAATGTTACTTTGTTTCTGTAAATAAAGTATTCAAAAAATGAATCATGTTAAATGTTTACACGCCGAAGTAGGCCTAAATGTTTATCTTGTTACGAAACAAACATTTTTATAATGAAATGTTCCAATATTGTCGTCAGATCCAGGAATAACAAACATAAATGAAAATGGAAAATTGCCTTGTGGAGTTTAATAATCTGATCTTATTTTTCCGCTTGCTTCTGCGGCATTGAGAACTTGATATCGATGATAAGCGTATGTTGAATTTGGTATTCGAAATTAAATATCAATAAGATATAACTATAACACATCACTTCTAATAATAATATTGTGAAAGTGTATATCTATGTATGTATTTAGTTTTTTGTTACTCAATAGCTGCAACAGTTGTACGAATCTATGTGTAATTTTAATAAGACTCCCATATTTTGTTTCGTTACTAT
This sequence comes from Sericinus montela, assembly GCA_029286605.1. Classification (NCBI taxonomy): domain Eukaryota; kingdom Metazoa; phylum Arthropoda; class Insecta; order Lepidoptera; family Papilionidae; genus Sericinus; species Sericinus montela. The sequence continues at coordinate 4,166,755 of JAGSMR010000017.1, read as the reverse complement.
TCACGGTTCCTGACGAATGTTTCATTTTGCTTAATGAATTTAGATTCGTAATATTGAAGGTCTGGAGAGCGATATTGGAAGCCTTGCCCCTTTAGTTGTCAGACGACAGACGGGAGCCTTTGTATTTTAAACTCCATTAAAGATTTTGTTATGCTTTAGAACTTTACAAATTCTCAAAGCATGAACACTATTGAATAAGGAGAACCCTTTCGCTTCAATTACGTAAAACAATTAAGTCTCAACGAAATCCTTCTCCAAGCAATTCGCTGATGTTATCCCTGTAACTGAACTCCAGTCACTTTGCCGAAGTTAACTTCGCTCTTTGTTAAGGTAATTCATTTGGGAAAGGTTATTGGTGTTTGAACCGTTTCAAAGAGAGACACAGTTTCTTTTAATGAACTGAATAATCAGTCGAGTTATCTATCTAAAGATCTTTGAATTTTTAGTCATTGTTACGCATATAAATCGTAAAGTCGCGATAGACTAGTGGTTGGATGAATGAATCAATGTTTTTTTTTTTTTTTTCAATTTATATCGTTGGCTTTGATGTAAAGATAAAATGTAAAATATTAATGTCTGTGATGTGGTATTATTAAATATAATTTCATATCTGTCCTTAACTTGGATATTTTAACTTGGATTTAACTTCTTGTCGTAGTTTCGTCAGAGGCGACTCAGATAAAAGCCTTTTATACAGCAATGGCTACCGACATATGATAGGCGAACATTCTCAAAGAAGGCCAATATTAAACAGACCGATGACGGGCATTAGCGTCTTAGGTGTAATTATAGGTACAGTAATTACCAATCCACGTGTCTTGCTTGGTGTTTATGGCAAATCCCATTATGTACTCCAGTGAACTTAAGTAAGTAAAATCTATTTTCACACCATTCCCAATACTGAGGTAGACAGAGATGTAGACAATTAAGCCTTTTCGACCCAATTTTCACCGAAAACATTTTCTGGGACGACGTGACAGGTAGCTGGTTTGTGTTTTAAATTTTAAACCTTTGAACAAAAAACTCTTTGGTAAGAGCCTGCCACCTGGGCATCTTACTCGGGTGTCTTAAAATCTAAAAGCCAAATTACGAGTATAGTGAATTACATCCCTAATGCCTTGGGGATTTACATCGGAGGAAAATGTTTATGATATTCGTACTTGAATTTGTTCTCCGCAATGATCAATTTCAATTATATTAAAGGAGCAAAATTATTCTTCAAAAATATTACGATCTATTTTGAGCGGCTTTATTGAGAAAGTTAAGAAGGCTCAGCTGCTCAGTCCGTTTTGTGCGGGGACATATAAATCAAACGGTCCGTGGGACCCCCCTGCCAACACAAACTGAGGATTTATTTACTGCTTTGCAATACTAACTATAAAAACAGTTTATTAGTTTTTCGTTTCTATATTTATGTTGCTATTTTTATTGATAAATACCAAATTTGGTCCTCTTTATGACCATAACGACATGTAAAAGTCCACTGCACTCTGCCGTACGGAAGTTTTCATCACAATCGCCACACTAGCCGAGTAGTAAGGTGAGAGAAATTGGAATCAAGAGCTCGATCTCCAAGTAGTAGGCTCGCACTTATGAATTTTTTTTTTTTTTCAAAACTTATGTGCGGTGTATATCGTTGGCAAAGGCATAAAGATAGCGACCGGCTCAGCACCTGCCACATGGTCCCAAAAAAGTCTTCGGTAAGAGGTGGATCGAAAAGACTTTATTGTATTTTTAGGCTTCTGTATAATTTATTCCACCTACTGTGATATTTGTTTTTAATTTTGTTTCATCAATGAATACAAAACGCCGAAAACAATATTAATTAAAGGTTACAAATTAATAATGGAAAGTGCATCATTAAAATTGTGCGCGCATCAGAAAAGGTGCTTAATTATTCCGTTCCATCGGATACCTACCTTATAGCCTATAGCTTTTTGTTCAATTCAATTAAAATTTCACCTTTGTTCGTGTTCATATTTTATTTCTAACCTTGGAATTGTGAATTGTAGCCTTCCTTGATAGCCTTTTACGATGTTAATATAAGTTTCATATGCAAAATCATTACTATGAAATATATATATATATACATATATATATATATATATATATATATGTATATATATATATATATATATATATATATATATATATATATATATATATATATATATATATATATATATATATATATATATATATATATATATATATATATATATATATATATATATATATATATATATATATATATATATATATATATATATATATATATATATATATATATACATATATATATATATATATATATATATATATATATATATATATATATATATATATATATATATATATATATATATATATATGTATTGTATATAAATAAGTGCAATGGTGCCACACCAAGACCGGGGTCTTGGACCACCCCTCCTTTTTCGAGGGTATCGCAAGTGATATGCCACCGTGTCTAAGGTGCGCGGGGTGTGCTAATACGATCGCCAAATTCGCCCACTCTTACAGAAGATATCTTTGTAACACATTGGAATTTTAAGGGGACATAAATTATGTAAGTCTCAAAAAACCAGAGTTCAGAACATCGGTGACAGGCAGCAGCGTCGAAGGCGCAAGCTGTTTAATACTGCGATCGCCAATCCGCTTGCTAAAATATAATATTGCTGATATATGCATATTGACCGTATATTCATCCACTAACGACGCCGACAGAAAGAAAGGGCCACCCTTCTGACGTCGATACGAGGTGCACGCCAAACATTAAATAATTTAAATTAAAATAAAACAACGTGCTTTCTTTTTGTAATATATTATTATATAATAATCTATAGAATAATCGTTATAAATTAAAGAACTCTTACGTCATTTATTCTCCGACATTCGATAAAGATTTTATTTTTCTAAATTATATGTAAAAGGGACTAAAGGTTGGGATCATTACTACTTCCTGCCACCATATACTTAAATGTTACTGGAGCATCTTTAAAATTTACCCCACAACGTTTCCCTAATTCTTCAGTAGCTCTAATAAAGTTTCCCAATTATCCTTAGCAGCGGCTTTTTGAGAAAAAAGAATTTCCCGATATTTTTTTCCTGCGTACCACTTAAACAAAGCGCGGCATCTCTTCAGTCTCAGGTGCATTAGACGAGCATTCAAACAATGTCCTGTTTATCTTCGATATGCCCGAAGCCCTAAGTCTTCACTTAACACCCTTTTCACCGTGGTTCTGCTTAACCCAGTTGAAGGGCCAACAGTTTCTGCTTACGTTTGGTATTTCATTGAATTCGTGCCTTCACAGCTTTTATCACTGCTGGAGTCCTAACATACCGAGGGCGACCACTTCTTGACCTTGACATCTACACTAGGGTCTTCATTGTATCGTTTGATGGTACCAAAAACGAATCTTTTGGTTATATTCAAATTTTTCAGTATGTCAAAAACTTGAATTGGCGCGTTACCGCAACGATGCAACGCAATAACTGCAACACGGTCTTCTTTAAGCGTCAACTCCATATTTAAAATGAGTAAAATTCTAAAAGTATTTAGTTTTATTTTCATGAACAATTCGAAATTCGAATTCAATAAACTTTTGTGGCCAGCATTCTAAAAAAGTTTTTACTGTGTGACAATACTTATGACCTGACCGTGTATATTGAAGTTACAATAGAAAACTCACCATAGATAAAAGTCACGATAGCCGAATGGTTGTGTTTGAATTTCGTGTCACGAGACCCGAGTTCGACTCACTGGTGGCAGGTTCGTACCAATGGGATTTTAAAAACTTATGTACAAATTTTATGGTTGGCCTGGACATAAAGACGGCGACGGGACCTGCAACTTGTCCCGAAAAATATCTCCTGTGGAAGGGACTTAATTCGGCGAGGTGTGGTCGAAGGGACTTAATTGTCTAGACTGGACCTCTGTCTACCCCTGTATTGGGACTTGCGAGAAGATATTTATTTATTTATTTTACAATAGAAAACTGCAATTATTTATATTTAGGTCGATCTTATAAATTAGCTTCGATTTATAGAGAAAATACAAACTATCAATATTTTTCAACTTGTTTTCTACACATACTGTGCAGTGCACATGTATTCTGAAATACTTTGTTCGCTACAAATCTCGAAAAGGATGAATGCTGTGAAAAGTTTGACCTATTTGAACGACCGAATAGTTCACAGTGATGTTTTATAGTTAGCGCATATTTTGCTTAAAATTCTCTTTTTTTTAAGTTTGAATAAAAATTATAATGATATGTAATATTTAGTCATTAATATATAGAAAAAAATAAACCTTATACTTGTACATTGCTTGGTGATAAACCTAATAATATTTATGACTATACTGGTTTTCGTTTAAAATAATGCCTTAAATGTTGACATCCCCTAACTTGTGTAACTAGGGAAACAGCTAAATGTAAGGCTTAAAAATTGTTTTATCTCTCTCTTTCTTTCTTGGCTCTCGATATATGCTACACTAAAATTAAACACCAATGCTAGGCCACATATTCCAGAAAACTTCTACGGTACCCGTATAATATTTCTGATACTGCGACCATCAAATATCATCCAGAATACACTTTTTATAACTATTACACGTCCAAGTTTACCATTTCTGTCACCAAATGGAAACATGCATACATTTTGTTTAAAGAATGTTAAACTAGGATTTATTTATATTTACTCAACCTACATTTCTTTAACGGTTTCAATTTCTGTCACAAAGTGCCTGTTCCTTAAAACAAAACTCTTTATACTTCTGAAAAGTTATGATTGTTATAGTTGAAAATACATCATTAATAAAAAAAATTGTGACGTCTGTTTCACTTTTTTAAGCTGGCTTGACTTTATTTTTTCCTATTTGGTTGGTAAAACTGTGTCATACCAACTTTTAAAACTTAGAACTTAATGCTTCTTTTTCGAACAGTTTTATACAGTCTATTCGTATTTTAGATGTTTAAGTTTCGTTTCAAGTAACCTTAATCAACAATGTTAAGAAACTGAACGATTTGATCAAAAAAATTATATTTATTAGTCAGTATAAGTTAAAAATCATAATATTTGTATTTTTATAAAATTAATAAATAAATATCTTCACTCAATTCCCTATACAGGAGTAGACAGAGGTTTAGTCTAGACAATTAAGTTCCTCTGACCCACCTTCCACCGACGATATTGTCATTACTTTCATAATGAATGGTAAGTCCGTCGCTGTCTTTACTAATATGCCAACGATATAAATGGTAACATTCTTCGCCTTATTATTTTGGTGAAGTATGCAAAAGATCTTTTGGCTTACCTTATGGAAATTATGTCATTATTTTGTTCATTTTATTTAACATCAAGTTTGACGCTTTGTTCACATTTGAAACTGCAGGAGTTATAACGAATTAGAACTCTGCACCGCGACTGCAATAACTCTTTGAAAGCAATTTTAATCTAGGTGTGTCATATTGTGACTTGTTTTGGATTTCAGACCAGCAACGTGTTTCTATTCTATATTTCTTTTTTTAGTGTATACGATATATTACTATTAGCATCCACCATTTTTCTAGCACATTTTGTTAATTCAGTTTGTGGGGAAAAGGACAAATTAAATTGTCAAAAAAGAAAGAAGAAACTCTTACGTCATTTATTCTCCGACATTCGATAAAGATTTTATTTTTCTAAATTATATGTAAAAGGGACTAAAGGTTGGGATCATTACTACTTCCTGCCACCATATACTTAAATGTTACTGGAGCATCTTTAAAATTTACCCCACAACGTTTCCCTAATTCTTCAGTAGCTCTAATAAAGTTTCCCAATTATCCTTAGCAGCGGCTTTTTGAGAAAAAAGAATTTCCCGATATTTTTTTCCTGCGTACCACTTAAACAAAGCGCGGCATCTCTTCAGTCTCAGGTGCATTAGACGAGCATTCAAACAATGTCCTGTTTATCTTCGATATGCCCGAAGCCCTAAGTCTTCACTTAACACCCTTTTCACCGTGGTTCTGCTTAACCCAGTTGAAGGGCCAACAGTTTCTGCTTACGTTTGGTATTTCATTGAATTCGCGCCTTCACAGCTTTTATCACTGCTGGAGTCCTAACAGACCGAGGGCGACCACTTCTTGACCTTGACATCTACACGAGGGTCTTCATTGTATCGTTTGATGGTACCAAAAACGAATCTTTTGGTTATATTCAAATTTTTCAGTATGTCAAAAACTTGAATTGGCGCAACGCAACAATGCAACGCAATAACTGCAACACGGTCTTCTTTAAGCGTCAACTCCATATCTAAAAATGAGTAAAATTCTAAAAGTATTTAGTTTTATTTTCATGAACAATTCGAAATTGAATTCAATAAACTTTTGTGGCCAGCATTCTAAAAAAGTTTTTACTGTGTGACAATACTTATGACCTGACCGTGTATATTGAAGTTACAATAGAAAACTCACCATAGATAAAAGTCACAATAGCCGAATGGTTGTGTTTGAATTTCGTGTCACGAGACCCGAGTTCGACTCACTGGTGGCAGGTTCGTACCAATGGGATTTTTAAAAACTTATGTACAAATTTTATGGTTGGCCTGGACATAAAGACGGCGACGGGACCTGCAACTTGTCCCGAAAAATATCTCCTGTGGAAGGGACTTAATTCGGCGAGGTGTGGTCGAAGGGACTTAATTGTCTAGACTAGACCTCTGTCTACCCCTGTATTGGGACTTGCGAGAAGATATTTATTTATTTATTTTACAACAGAAAACTGCAACTATTTATATTTAGGTCGATCTTATAAATTAGCTTCGATTTATAGAGAAAATACAAACTATCTATATTTTTCAACTTGTTTTCTACACATACTGTGCAGTGCACATGTATTCTGAAATACTTTGTTCGCTACAAATCTCGAAAAGGATGAATGCTGTGAAAAGTTTGACCTATTTGAACGACCGAATAGTTCACAGTGATGTTTTATAGTTAGCGCATATTTTGCTTAAAATTCTCTTTTTTTTAAGTTTGAATAAAAATTATAATGATATGTAATATTTAGTCATTAATATATAGAAAAAAATAAACCTTATACTTGTACATTGCTTGGTGATAAACCTAATAATATTTATGACTATACTGGTTTTCGTTTAAAATAATGCCTTAAATGTTGACATCCCCTAACTTGTGTAACTAGGGAAACAGCTAAATGTAAGGCTTAAAAATTGTTTTATCTCTCTCTTTCTTTCTTGGCTCTCGATATATGCTACACTAAAATTAAACACCAATGCTAGGCCACATATTCCAGAAAACTTCTACGGTACCAAATATCATCCAGAATACACTTTTTATAACTATTACACGTCCAAGTTTACCATTTCTGTCACCAAATGGAAACATGCATACATTTTGTTTAAAGAATGTTAAACTAGGATTTATTTATATTTACTCAACCTACATTTCTTTAACGGTTTCAATTTCTGTCACAAAGTGCCTGTTCCTTAAAACAAAACTCTTTATACTTCTGAAAAGTTATGATTGTTATAGTTGAAAATACATCATTAATAAAAAAAATTGTGACGTCTGTTTCACTTTTTTAAGCTGGCTTGACTTTATTTTTTCCTATTTGGTTGGTAAAACTGTGTCATACCAACTTTTAAAACTTAGAACTTAATGCTTCTTTTTCGAACAGTTTTATACAGTCTATTCGTATTTTAGATGTTTAAGTTTCGTTTCAAGTAACCTTAATCAACAATGTTAAGAAACTGAACGATTTGATCAAAAAAATTATATTTATTAGTCAGTATAAGTTAAAAATCATAATATTTGTATTTTTATAAAATTAATAAATAAATATCTTCACTCAATTCCTATACAGGAGTAGACAGAGGTTTAGTCTAGACAATTAAGTTCCTCTGACCCACCTTCCACCGACGATATTGTCATTACTTTCATAATGAATGGTAAGTCCGTCGCTGTCTTTACTAATATGCCAACGATATAAATGGTAACATTAAGTTTTCTTCGCCTTATTATTTTGGTGAAGTATGCAAAAGATCTTTGGCTTACCTTATGGAAATTATGTCATTATTTTGTTCATTTTATTTAACATCAAGTTTGACGCTTTGTTCACATTTGAAACTGCAGGAGTTATAACGAATTAGAACTCTGCACCGCGACTGCAATAACTCTTTGAAAGCAATTTTAATCTAGGTGTGTCATATTGTGACTTGTTTTGGATTTCAGACCAGCAACGTGTTTCTATTCTATATTTCTTTTTAGTGTATACGATATATTACTATTAGCATCCACCATTTTTCTAGCACATTTTGTTAATTCAGTTTGTGGGGAAAAGGACAAATTAAATTGTCAAAAAAAAGAAAAAAATTCTATTAGCATAGTCCCTCTTGAAATAATAAACTTAAAAAACTTTTACCTTATCAGGAAATATCAGCAAAATAAATAAATAAGTATCTTGACGCAATTCTCAATACAGGGGTAGACAGAGGTCTAGTCTAGACAATTAAGGCCCTTTGACCCAACTTCCACCGAAGATATTTTCGGGACATCGTGACAGGTGGTGAGCCCGTCGCCGTCTTTATGTCCAAGCCAACGACATTATTCGTACATAAGTTTTTGAAGAACCCATTGGTACCAGCCCGCCACCTGGGGAACGTACTCGGGTCTCTTGGCTCGAAATTTCGACCACCTAACCACTCGGCTATCCTGACTTCACGATATCGTATGATGTGGTATGATGGAGATATCGTAAATACACGGTCTATGTACATAATGTATCACAATTAAACTGATAATTAACTTCATATTACCTTATTAAATTATTAATTATCTAATTAGTACAGAGTGATTTGTAGTAATAATTCTATATAATCTTGGAAGCACATCTTCCTATAACAAAATAATAAATAATACCTTCGTAAAAACAAACATTCAATTATGAATATAATATAATAACATAATATGTCAATGATTGTTTATAATCCAGCAAGTCGCTGACGGCTGTCGTGCAAATATTAAATCAGCACACTGAGCTGCTCTCTGGTGAAGAACTCGCTTGGGTAATTTCTCTACTCCGACCTAGCCGTAATAGTATTATTAAATTATTAATGTACTTATTCTCAATTATTAAAGTACGCAAGCGTGTTCTTTGAAATTATCATAAAGATATTAGTATGAAGTTTTATTAAAGAATCGAAACTCACGGATCTTCCCATGGATGTCGTAAGAGGCAATTAAATAAAAGCAAAGATTAAAATTAGCTAGACTGATGAAAGACAGCAGCGTCTAAGATGGAAAATGTCTGGTATTGCGATAGCCATCCTCTTGCCTATTTTGGCGATTATAACAAATCACCCGATATTTGAGAAAGCTACATCCTGCAGTATTTATAAGTCAGTTATTATAAAAATATTATTACAAACTTCGTGCCATTTCTGTCTTTAATAATTAAATTTTATCACTACGCTGGGCCAAGAACAAATTTAATTAAATATATGTCAGCTTTCGGTCTAATTATTTTTAACTTAGCGCTAATTAAGTCTCTAGTTCTTTTCATTCACTAAAAAGAGGAACAGCAGTAGTTTTGTATATTGCAACTCGTTAATTTTGCTCATATTTCTAAATATAATGAGCTTATAACTGTTTGAAATTTGTTTATATGAATTATACCTGAGAAATTAATTATTTTGACGACAATTCCACGGTTCTCATTAGGGCCAGTAAGATAAACTCCTCTTTTTACAAGAAGCAATGATAAGTAAAGTGTGCAGTAACAAAAACTATAGAAAATAAGTTTACAGATTTGGTTGTCGCTTTCTTATTGCGTTTCGTATGGTAATTATTGTGACCGGAAGGCCACATCTCTATTCCTTTTCCCTTTCATTTTCTCCAATCCTAATTAGTTAAATTATTGGCCTCGCATTTGGTATTGTGTACATTAGTATCATAAGTTTTCATTCTTCTTAAAAAAAATTCTTCACGCAATACCCAATACAGGGGTAGACAGAGGTATCGTCTAGACAATGAAGTCCCTTCGACCCACCTTCCACAGGAGATATTTTTCGGGTAGTAGTAAATGATATAGAAGTATTCGCTACCTATCTTACTTACTCCCTAAAAAAGAAATTGCCATAATTACCCCACTTGCCTTGTAGATTGGCGATCGGATACGACGAAGATGATAGATGTTATTCACTACTTTTTTCAAAATCAGAAATTTTGTTGCTTTCATGAGGGAAAATAAGAGTGTTACTTAATTATTTTAATTGAATAACTGAACACATAACTTTTATTTATCTTATCATATATAGCAGATGTATTCGAAAACATTTTTAATATTTTGGAAAGTGACTAAGAATCCGGTAAATCTCGCATGCGTTTACGAAGCCTGCTGTTTTAATCTTCATTACGAGGAATACGTGTGCTGTGCGCAATCAGTACGTGTTTTCTTTTGTTAGGGGATAGAAACGCGTTTTGAAAAATGCAAAATGTTTCTCATTTTTATATTAATGTGCAAATGTTTTCTGAAACCGCATGAAACAAATCTTCATACTATTTGTGTGATAACTATATACTTTATTTGATGTTTGATTGTTTTTATATATTTTAGGGTAGTAGCACCTGCAGTAAGTTTATTCTTACATTATACGTTACTTAATTTTGTATTAGATAGAGGAGAATAAAGAGCCCTGTGTACCCATAGTTCATCGGTAGATCATAGTCTGTCGGGTTCGGTAATGTTCGGTATTCTTTCGGGCAGATGCTGCGGTAATCGACTGGATTCCGTTTTATCACTCAGTTATTTTTATACGTTGGGAAATAGTTTTTATACGAAAACCCGCCTCGCGAGGGCAAGAATAGGTAAAATCGAGAATTCTACTCGAGACTAAAACCTCACGACGATTCACCATCACCGCATGAAATCTCCTCCGCCACGCCTCCACCTCGGCTGCTGTGGACAAAGACATTAGTGCAAACGCAATAACGTAGACACGGCAGACCAAAACCGCTCAGAACTGGTACCTCGCGCCGCCTTTTCTCCCCAAAGGTAAGTCAGTCATGTAGGTTCCTCTTGGTTCACCGTGAATTCTTCCATAAGAAGAATTTGCCGTAATTGTCACGTTTGGCAAAGGGATTGTAGTACCAAACAGCACGCACATTAGACGCCCGTCACCGGTGTGGCTTATTTTGGTCTGTTATTTAACGAGATGGTAGTCCCACCTCCTGTCGGTAGCCATTGTTATTGAAAGCCTTAGTCTCCTAAGTAGTCCCATACGACGCCCACGGGAATTAAATTGTCCTAATGTTTATCATTACATACCTTTCATATTGTGGTAGCTGTAATGAAATAAACAAACCGGTGCCTTAAAATCTTTTGTCTAGATATATAGTTTCTAAAGTTTGGTTGTCTATATAAAAGGCTATGGTTTATATATTATGTGAAAAACATTGAAGAACGATCCCTGACCGGGAAAAAGTTTTTCGAAACTTAATTGTGCGATTAAAGGAAAACTCTTCGGGTTAGAGCATACGGTTTGGCTCATTATCGTAGGATAAAATAAAACTTTCATCTAAAAATGTTACTGCAATTTCCTTATAAGTCACAATGACTTTTATACATACTTTTATATTACTTTTATTTACTTTTTTATATTACTTTCCTTCTCTGCATAGGAGTCGTCTGAGTCAGCATCACCCACCCAATCGTGGCTACCTATTTCTGATTATAGCAATTCCTCCTCATACAGGGACCTTGGCCAGTGTGCTAAGAAGGAGATTGATCTAAACTTGTTGCTTAGCAATTTGAACGAAATATTCTGATAAGGACTTCTTACTGGTGTGCTATATTTCAAAGTCGGTTTCAGGTGTTGGTATGTGACATTACATTTAGTTAATATGGACTGTTATATCGGCTGCCTTCCACCACATACGCAAGTACAGCTTCTCAGAATATTTAAATGAAATTAGTCAATTATTAGTAATAAGTAACAAGTTTAGCAAAGAAAGTTATTTTATTTTCTATGACCAGTTTTAATGTAAAAACGTAACGAGTACCCACTGACTACGACAACACTTTGACGGCACAAAATTATTAGGGCTAATACCTAACAACAGGTGAAACCAGTCTCAGTGATAACGACAATGAGAAATGTGAGGATGTGCATAAATCTTCTAATGAGTTTTGGAAATTTTAAACGCCCACCTCCTCCCTTATCCTCCCATACCTGTTATTCCGGTCCATATCTGTCATTAAATCGTATATTATTGCCTAAATATATCATGAGCTCAGTATCTTTATGACGACTGATAGACACATCTTAATTCCATCACAAATGAGTGAAATATTCAAAATGGTTATGAAATTTGTAATTTCTTTTGAGTTTCTTGAGATTACATATTCAGATCCCGACGTGATGACAATCGGACCAAACTGGAACTTTTGCCTTTAAAACCATTAAAGAAAAATCGATTTACATATGACGGATGTATTAGGTAACACACATAAAAAAGAACAAAGAACCAAACCTTTTTTAATTCGTATAAAGTTAAGAGCGGCGATATACATTAACAAGTTAAAGTTAAATACCTATCGCAAGGTATGCGACTCTTTAAAAACCTTTTATTTCTTCTACAACTTTACCCCATTACAATATTATATGAAAGTCATTCATAAAACAAATTGCGCCATTAAGGAGGAAATTTTGAGAAACAAATGTTACTTCTTATCACACAAATATTTTTCCTTTATTTTCTGAAGGAAACTATGAGAGAAATTATAACTTTTCTTATTGACTTGTTAAAGCAAGTTTTCTGATTTGTTTTCGTAAACGTCTGAATAGGTTGAAGCTAACTGGATGTATGTATAGAGAAAAATGGTGAGTATTAAAAATGTATATTTGTTTTAATGTAAAACCCTGTGAAATGTGTAAATGTTAATACAAATAAATGTCATTTTAAAACAATTTTATATACTTTTACATACATACATACATACTTATGGGCCTGGTTAAGTCCACTGCAGGACATAGGCCTCTCCCAGAGGAGGATATGCCATAATCGGCACGCTTGGCAAGCGGATTGACAATCGCAGCACGGTTTGGCTCATTATCGTAGGATAAAATAAAACTTTCATCTAAAAATGTTACTGCAATTTCCTTATAAGTCACAATGACTTTTATACATACTTTTATATTACTTTTATTTACTTTTTATATTACTTTTATTTACTTTTTATATTACTTTTATTTACTTTTTATATTACTTTTATTTACTTTTTATATTACTTTTATTTACTTTTTATATTACTTTTATTTACTTTTTATATTACTTTTATTTACTTTTTATATTACTTTTATTTACTTTTTATATTACTTTTATTTACTTTTTATATTACTTTTATTTACTTTTTATATTACTTTTATTTACTTTTTATATTACTTTTATTTACTTTTTATATTACTTTTATTTACTTTTTATATTACTTTTATTTACTTTTTATATTACTTTTATTTACTTTTTATATTACTTTCCTTCTCTGCATAGGAGTCGTCTGGCAGTCGTCAGCATCACCCACCCAATCGTAGCTACCTATTTCTGATTATAGCAATTCCTCCTCATACAGGGACCTTGGCCAGTGTGCTAAGAAGGAGATTGATCTAAACTTGTTGCTTAGCAATTTGAACGAAATATTCTGATAAGGACTTCTTACTGGTGTGCTATATTTCAAAGTCGGTTTCAAGTGTTGGTATGTGACATTACATTTAGTTAATATGGACTGTTATATCGGCCGCCTTCCACCACATACGCAAGTACAGCTTCTCAGAATATTTAAATGAAATTAGTCAATTATTAGTAATAAGTAACAAGTTTAGCAAAGAAAGTTATTTTATTTTCTATGACCAGTTTTAATGTAAAAACGTAACGAGTACCCACTGACTACGACAACACTTTGACGGCACAAAATTATTAGGGCTAATACCTAACAACAGGTGAAACCAGTCTCAGTGATAACGACAATGAGAAATGTGAGGATGTGCATAAATCTTCTAATGAGTTTTTGGAAATTCTTTAAACGCCTCCACCTCGGCTGCTGTGGACAAAGACATTAGTGCAAACGCAATAACGTAGACACGGCAGACCAAAACCGCTCAGAACTGGTACCTCGCGCCGCCTTTTCTCCCAAAGGTAAGTCAGTCATGTAGGTTCCTCTTGGTTCACCGTGAATTCTTCCATAAGAAGAATTTGCCGTAATTGTCACGTTTGGCAAGGGATTGTAGTACCAAACAGCACGCACATTAGACGCCCGTCACCGGTGTGGCTTATTTTGGTCTGTTATTTAACGAGATGGTAGTCCCACCTCCTGTCGGTAGCCATTGTTATTGAAAGCCTTAGTCTCCTAAGTAGTCCCATACGACGCCCACGGGAATTAAATTGTCCTAATGTTTATCATTACATACCTTTCATATTGTGGTAGCTGTAATGAAATAAACAAACCGGTGCCTTAAAAATCTTTTGTCTAGATATATAGTTTCTAAAGTTTGGTTATCTACATAAAAGGCTATGGTTTATATATTATGTGAAAAACATTGAAGAACGATCCCTGACCGGGAAAAAGTTTTTCGAAACTTAATTGTGCGATTAAAGGAAAACTCTTCGGGTTAGAGCATACGGTTTGGCTCATTATCGTAGGATAAAATAAAACTTTCATCTAAAAATGTTACTGCAATTTCCTTATAAGTCACAATGACTTTTATACATACTTTTATATTACTTTTATTTACTTTTTATATTACTTTTATTTACTTTTTATATTACTTTTATTTACTTTTTATATTACTTTTATTTACTTTTTATATTACTTTTATTTACTTTTTATATTACTTTTATTTACTTTTTATATTACTTTTATTTACTTTTTATATTACTTTTATTTACTTTTTATATTACTTTTATTTACTTTTTATATACTTTACATACATACATACATACATACATACATACATACATACATACATATTTATCTTACCAACATTCGTTTACTACGATACAGATGAATTCTACTTTAGAACTGGATGACGTAAGATTATTCAAATATATTACTGTATAATTTATGTCCTTATCTAAATTTACCCACGCATGTCTCGGAAACCATATTAATTTTTTCCTTCTATGAAATTTTATCAAAATTGGTAGTACAGTTGATTATAAAATACAGATAAAAATATTATATGAATTCACTTTGTATTAATGTTAAATTTTATTAAATCAACTAACGAATCGATGTAATAAAATTTTATTTTTATGTATATTATGAAAAATTTTATCAAAATTGGTAGTACAGTTGATTATAAAATACAGATAAAAATATTATATGAATTCACTTTGTATTAATGTTAAATTTTATTAAATCAACTAACGAATCGATGTAATAAAATTTTATTTTTATGTATATTATGAAAAATTTTATCAAAATTGGTAGTACAGTTGATTATAAAATACAGATAAAAATATTATATGAATTCACTTTGTATTAATGTTAAATTTTATTAAATCAACTAACGAATCGATGTAATAAAATTTTATTTTTATGTATATTATGAAAAATTTTATCAAAATTGGTAGTACAGTTGATTATAAAATACAGATAAAAATATTATATGAATTCACTTTGTATTAATGTTAAATTTTATTAAATCAACTAACGAATCGATGTAATAAAATTTTATTTTTATGTATATTATGAAAAATTTTATCAAAATTGGTAGTACAGTTGATTATAAAATACAGATAAAAATATTATATGAATTCACTTTGTATTAATGTTAAATTTTTATCAAAATTGGTAGTACAGTTGATTATAAAATACAGATAAAAATATTATATGAATTCACTTTGTATTAATGTTAAATTTTTATCAAAATTGGTAGTACAGTTGATTATAAAATACAGATAAAAATATTATATGAATTCACTTTGTATTAATGTTAAATTTTATTAAATCAACTAACGAATCGATGTAATAAAATTTTATTTTTATGTATATTATGAAAAATTTTATCAAAATTGGTAGTACAGTTGATTATAAAATACAGATAAAAATATTATATGAATTCACTTTTTACTAATGTTAAATTTTATTAAATCAACTAACGAATCGAGGTAATAAAAATTTATTTTTTATGTATATTATGAAAAATTTTGTTTTATGTACATTATTTAATTTTTTGTATGTTTCGTGTTTCATTTTATTAAACCTTACAAAAAGTATTAAAAATATAAATGTTACTTTGTTTCTGTAAATAAAGTATTCAAAAAATGAATCATGTTAAATGTTTACACGCCGAAGTAGGCCTAAATGTTTATCTTGTTACGAAACAAACATTTTTATAATGAAATGTTCCAATATTGTCGTCAGATCCAGGAATAACAAACATAAATGAAAATGGAAAATTGCCTTGTGGAGTTTAATAATCTGATCTTATTTTTCCGCTTGCTTCTGCGGCATTGAGAACTTGATATCGATGATAAGCGTATGTTGAATTTGGTATTCGAAATTAAATGAAATTTCATAGTATACTATTTTGCTACAAAAGCAGATACACTATCTAAATATCAATAAGATATAACTATAACACATCACTTCTAATAATAATATTGTGAAAGTGTATATCTATGTATGTATTTAGTTTTTTGTTACTCAATAGCTGCAACAGTTGTACGAATCTATGTGTAATTTTAATAAGACTCCCATATTTTGTTTCGTTACTATTCACGGTTCCTGACGAATGTTTCATTTTGCTTAATGAATTTAGATTCGTAATATTGAAGGTCTGGAGAGCGATATTGGAAGCCTTGCCCCTTTAGTTGTCAGACGACAGACGGGAGCCTTTGTATTTTAAACTCCATTAAAGATTTTGTTATGCTTTAGAACTTTACAAATTCTCAAAGCTTGAACACTATTGAATAAGGAGAACCCTTTCGCTTCAATTACGTAAAACAATTAAATCTCAACGAAATCCTCCTCCAAGCAATTCGCTGATGTTATCCCTGTAACTGAACTCCAGTCACTTTGCCGAAGTTAACTTCGCTCTTTGTTAAGGGAATTCATTTGGGAAAGGTTATTGGTGTTTGAACCGTTTCAAAGAGAGACACAGTTTCTTTTAATGAACTGAATAATCAGTCGAGTTATCTATCTAAAGATCTTTGAATTTTTAGTCATTGTTACGCATATAAATCGTAAAGTCGCGATAGACTAGTGGTTGGATGAATGAATCAATGTTTTTTTTTTTTCAATTTATATCGTTGGCTTTGATATAAAGATAAAAAGTAAAATATTAATGTCTGTGATGTGGTATTATTAAATATAATTTCATATCTGTCCTTAACTTGGATATTTTAACTTGGATTTAACTTCTTGTCGTAGTTTCGTCAGAGGCGACTCAGATAAAAGCCTTTATACAGCAATGGCTACCGACATATGATAGGCGAACATTCTCAAAGAAGGCCAATATTAAACAGACCGATGACGGGCATTAGCGTCTTAGGTGTAATTATAGGTACAGTAATTACCAATCCACGTGTCTTGCTTGGTGTTTATGGCAAATCCCATTATGTACTCCAGTGAACTTAAGTAAGTAAAATCTATTTTCACACCATTCCCAATACTGAGGTAGACAGAGATGTAGACAATTAAGCCTTTTCGACCCAATTTTCACCGAAAACATTTTCTGGGACGACGTGACAGGTAGCTGGTTTGTGTTTTAAATTTTAAACCTTTGAACAAAAAACTCTTTGGTAAGAGCCTGCCACCTGGGCATCTTACTCGGGTGTCTTAAAATCTAAAAGCCAAATTACGAGTATAGTGAATTACATCCCTAATGCCTTGGGGATTTACATCGGAGGTAAATGTTTATGATATTCGTACTTGAATTTCTTCTCCGCAATGATCAATTTCAATTATATTAAAGGAGCAAAATTATTCTTCAAAAAATATTACGATCTATTTTGAGCGCCTTTATTGAGAAAGTTAAGAAGGCTCAGCTGCTCAGTCCGTTTTGTGCGGGGAAGTATTAATCAAACGGTCCGTGGGACCCCCTGCCAATACAAACTGAGGATTTATTTACTGCTTTGTAATACTAACTATAAAAAACAGTTTATTAGTTTTTCGTTTCTATATTTATGTTGCTATTTTTATTGATAAATAGCAAATTTGGTCCTCTTTATGACCATAACGACATGTAAAAGTCCACTGCACTCTGCCGTACGGAAGTTTTCATCACAATCGCCACACTAGCCGAGTAGTAAGGTGAGAGAAATTGGAATCAAGAGCTCGATCTCCAAGTAGTAGGCTCGCACTTATGAATTTTTTTTTTTTTCAAAACTTATGTGCGGTGTATATCGTTGGCTTTGATATAAAGATAAAAAGTAAAATATTAATGTCTGTGATGTGGTATTATTAAATATAATTTCATATCTGTCCTTAACTTGGATATTTTAACTTGGATTTAACTTCTTGTCGTAGTTTCGTCAGAGGCGACTCAGATAAAAGCCTTTATACAGCAATGGCTACCGACATATGATAGGCGAACATTCTCAAAGAAGGCCAATATTAAACAGACCGATGACGGGCATTAGCGTCTTAGGTGTAATTATAGGTACAGTAATTACCAATCCACGTGTCTTGCTTGGTGTTTATGGCAAATCCCATTATGTACTCCAGTGAACTTAAGTAAGTAAAATCTATTTTCACACCATTCCCAATACTGAGGTAGACAGAGATGTAGACAATTAAGCCTTTTCGACCCAATTTCACCGAAAACATTTTCTGGGACGACGTGACAGGTAGCTGGTTTGTGTTTTAAATTTTAAACCTTTGAACAAAAAACTCTTTGGTAAGAGCCTGCCACCTGGGCATCTTACTCGGGTGTCTTAAAATCGAAAAGACTTTATTGTATTTTTAGGCTTCTGTATAATTTATTCCACCTACTGTGATATTTGTTTTAATTTTGTTTCATCAATGAATACAAAACGCCGAAAACAATATTAATTAAAGGTTACAAATTAATAATGGAAAGTGCATCATTAAAATTGTGTGCGCATCAGAAAAGGTGCTTAATTATTCCGTTCCATCGGATACCTACCTTATAGCCCACAGCTTTTTCTTCAATTCAATTAAAATTTCACCTTTGTTAGTTTTCATATTTTATTTCTAACCTTGGAATTGTGAATTGTAGGCCTTCCTTATTAGCCTTGTTTACGACGTTAATATAAGTTCCATATGCAAAATCATTAGTATGAAATAAATATTTCTATATGCTGAATTTTGCCCCACCAAGTTCTATCCTAGCTGGTTTCGTAGGTATCGCAAATGATATGCCACCGACATATGTAATGCGGACATAACAAAAACTGGCAACAGAGTCTAAGGCGCGCGGGTCTGTTAATACAAAATTCGACCACTCTAACAGAAGATGTCTTTGTAACACAGTGGAATTTAAGGGGCCATAAATTATGTAAGTCTCAAAAACCAAAGTTCAAGACACCGGTGATACACAGCAGCGTCTAAGGCCCAAGGTGTTTAATACTGCGATCGCCAATCCGCTTGCTAATATTCTCGCTATAATAATCCGCTAGCTAATATTATGCCTATATTTATCGTGTATTCATCCACTTACAACGCCGACAGAAAGAAAGGGCCACCCTTCTGACGTCAATACGACGTCGATGTCAAACATTAAATAAATTAAATTAAAATAAAACAACGTGCTTTCTTTTTATAATATATTATTACACAATGGTCTATAAAATAATCGTTATACATTAAAGAACTCTTACGTCATTTATTCTCCGACATTCGATAAAGATTTAATTTTTCTAAATTACATGTGAAAGGGGCTAATGGTTGGAATCATTACTACTTCTTGCCACCATATACTTAAATGTCACTGGAGCATCTTTAAAATTTACCCCACAACGTTTCCCTAATTCTTCAGTTGCTACCTCTAATAAAGTTTCCCAATTATCCTTAGCAGCGGCTTTTTGAGAACCGTATGATGTCATCCATGCACAAGTCATTGGGATGTTAAGGTCGTTTATCATTAATCGTCTGAAAAGTAAAAATATGGTTTAAATTGCATTTCTAATGTAGTTTTTCACTAAAGGTTAAAACAATTAAATCTCAACGAAATCCTCCTCCAAGCAATTCGCTGATGTTATCCCTGTAACTGAACTCCAGTCACTTTGCCGAAGTTAACTTCGCTCTTTGTTAAGGTAATTCATTTGGGAAAGGTTATTGGTGTTTGAACCGTTTCAAAGAGAGACACAGTTTCTTTTAATGAACTGAATAATCAGTCGAGTTATCTATCTACAGATCTTTAAATTTTTAGTCATTGTTACGCAAATAAATCGTAAAGTCGCGATAGACTAGTGGTTGGATGAATGAATCAATGTTTTTTTTTTTTCAATTTATATCGTTGGCTTTGATGTAAAGATAAAATGTAAAATATTAATGTCTGTGATGTGGTATTATTAAATATAATTTCATATCTGTCCTTAACTTGGATATTTTAACTTGGATTTAACTTCTTTTCGTAGTTTCGTCAGAGGCGACTCAGATAAAAGCCTTTTATACAGCAATGGCTATCGACATATGATAGGTGAACAATCTCAAAGAAGGCCAATATTAAACAGACCGATGACGGGCATTTGCGTCTTAGGTGTAATTATAGGTACAGTAATTACCAATCCACGCGTCTTGCTTGGCGTTTATGGCAAATCCCCATTATGTATTCCAGTGAACTGATTTAAGTAAAATCTATTTTCACACGATTCCCAATACTGAGGTAGACAGAGATGTAGACAATTAAGCCTTTTCGACCCAATTTTCACCGAAAACATTTTCTGGGACGACGTAACAGGTAGCTGGTTTGTGTTTTAAACTTTAAATCTTTAAACAAAAAAACTCTTTGGTAAGAGCCTGCCACCTGAGCATTTTACTCGGGTGTCTTAAAATCTAAAAGCCAAATTACGAGTATAGTGAATTACATCCCTAATGCCTTGGGGATTTACATCGGAGGTAAATTTTTATAATATTCGTACTAGAATTTGTTCTCCGCAATGATCAATTTCAATTATATTAAAGGAGCAAAATTATTCTTCAAAAATATTACGATCTATTTTGAGCGGCTTTATTGAGAAAGTTAAGAAGGCTCAGCTGCTCAGTCCGTTTTGTGCGGGGACGTATGAATTTTTTTTTTTTCAAAACTTATGTGCGGTGTATATCGTTGGCTAAGGCATAAAGATAGCGACCGGCTCAGCACCTGCCACATGGTCCCAAAAAAGTCTTCGGTAGGACATCCACCTCCTAAAAGACTTTATTGTATTTTTAGGCCTCTGTATAATTTATTCCACCTACTGTGATATTTGTTTTTAATTTTGTTTCACCAATGAATACAAAACCTCGAAAACAATATTAATTAAAGGTTACAAATTAATAATGGAAAGTGCATCATTAAAATTGTGTGCGCATCAGAAAAGGTGCTTAATTATTCCGTTCCATCGGATACCTACCTTATAGCCCACAGCTTTTTCTTCAATTCAATTAAAATTTCACCTTTGTTAGTTTTCATATTTTATTTCTAACCTTGGAATTGTGAATTGTAGGCCTTCCTTATTAGCCTTGTTTACGACGTTAATATAAGTTCCATATGCAAAATCATTAGTATGAAATAAATATTTCTATATGCTAAATTTTGCCACACCAAGTTCTATCCTAGCTCGTTTCGTGGGTATCGCAAATGATATGCCATCGACATATGTAATGCGGACATAACAAAAAACTGGCAACAGAGTCTAAGGCGCGCGGGGTCTGTTAATACAAAATTCGACCACTCTAACAGAAGATGTCTTTGTAACACAATGGAATTTTAAGGGGCCATAAATTATGTAAGTCTCAAAAAACCAAAGTTCAGGACACCGGTGATACACAGCAGCGTCTAAGGCCCAAGGTGTTTAATACTGCGATCGCCAATCCGCTTGCTAATATTCTCGCTATAATAATCCGCTAGCTAATATTATGCCTATATTTATCGTGTATTCATCCACTTACGACGCCGACAGAAAGAAAGGGCCACCCTTCTGACGTCAATACGACGTCGATGTCAAACATTAAATAAATTAAATTAAAATAAAACAACGTGCTTTCTTTTTATAATATATTATTACACAATGGTCTATAAAATAATCGTTATACATTAAAGAAATCTTACGTCATTTATTCTCCGACATTCGAAAAAGATTTTATTTTTCTAAATTATATGTGAAAGGGCTAATGGTTGGAATCATTCCTACTTCTTGCCACCATATACTTAAATGTCACTGGAGCATCTTTAAAATTTACCCCACAACGTTTCCCTAATTCTTCAGTTGCTACCTCTAATAAAGTTTCCCAATTATCCTTAGCAGCAGCTTTTTGAGAACCGTATGATGTCATCCATGCACAAGTCATTGGGATGTTAAGGTCGTTTATCATTAATCGTCTGAAAAGTAAAAATATGGTTTAAATTGCATTTCTAATGTAGTTTTTTCGCTAAAGGTTAAAACAATTAAAAATTTGGAAACAAACACTAATCACTTTTAGCTAGTAGACAACCTGATTACTGAACTCTGAACCTGTTCACGACGCTTAGTCGTGATTAGTATAATGTCCAGTTTCAAATAACGATTCACAAAATTTAATGCAATGAACTGCTACACATTTTTTTTGTTTGCATAGATGAGCTCTATAATAGACTTCTATATGACTACGATACAGTTTCAATAAGGTTTCTTTTTATTATTGGAATTATGGTTTATTAAAAAGGACAGATAACTATGGCAGGTACAAAAACTGGCTAATTTACCTCACTTTGACAAATTCACTAGCAATACCAAAACCTCTGTATTCAGGATGCACAATAATCCCTCTGCCATCGAGAAACACTTCTGGTTTATTGTTTATTGTTTTTACTAATTCATTAAGTTGAATTAAAATTTTAAACAGCGTTTGCATTTCCTTAGTCTGAAACTGATCAAGAAAAAGAAAATTAACAAATGCCAGACACAGGTAGACAGATACTCAGGGTGTAGTTCATTTTGTTTTTGTACCTGGAGTCCGGCAAAAGAATTATCATCTTTTGCTAAGTGTACTGCTGATACTCCTAGTATTTTATTATCAGCTGCAGCATCGTTGTCAAAACAACATATTACTATTATTGATGATTTTAATACACTAGATAAACATTCTCTACACTCAGCAAGTGCAGCTTGATTTGAAGATACGCCTAAAAACAAAACAACAACAAAAGCAATTTCAATAAAATATTAAATAATATCTTCATGCCATTCCCAATACAGGGGTAGACAGTAGTCTAGACAATTAAGTCCTGTCGACCTACCTTCCACCCCATATTTTTATGTACATCGTGACAGGTAGCGAGCCCGTCGCCGTCTATAAGTCCAAGGCAACGATGTAATTGTACATCGTTTTTGAAAAAAACCCATAGGTACGACCTACCACCTGGGGATTGAACTCTGGTATATTGATTCAAATCTCGATCACTCAACACTTGGCTATCGTTATAAAACATTAAAAATATATGTGCATATTTCTTTCCAAAAAAGACTTAACCAATCAAGAATATTACCTATTTGTTGTTTAAGAAGAAAATTGTGGATAGAAAAGAATAATACTGTATACTCATTTGTGTGATATACTACATACTCATGAAATGGATCACACTCGCTGTGGTGGGCGACTGGAGGTATTCTACAAACAAACTTGTAAATAATAGTCGCGATAGCTGACTGGTAGGGTGGTTGGAATTTTGAGTTAAGAGACCGGAGTTCGATCCCCACGTGGCAGGTTCGTCCCAATGGGTTTTTTCAAAACTAATGTACGAATTATATCGTTGGCTTGGACACGGCGACGAGCTCTCAACCTGTCACGTTGTCCCAAAAATATCTTCGGTGAAAGGTGGGTCGAAACGACTTAATTGTCTAGACCTCTGTCTACCCCTGTATTCGGAATGGCGTGAAGATATTATTTAATATTTTATTTTCCCATTTTAAGAAATATGTTACTAAAGAAAAAAATTAAAAGTAATGTAGCAGCCGGTGATTTTCTACAGACAAACACCTTCTTTCCAATATTTTAGAGGAATACCTATGTAATGTTTTTTTTTGTATTTACGCGTACACTACACGTCTAGAATAAAACTACTTTCGGATTTTATAGCGATTTTACATACATACATAAAATCACGCCTCTTTCCCGTAAGGGTAGGCACAGATCACTTGCTACAGTTTTTAGTTTTTAAAAACTCAATAAAACTGCCTAATAGTTTTTTATTGAGTTTTTAAATATAGGTTATTACTTCCCGACATTTTGGATTCTTTACAGCATCCATGCTTCCGGGGAGATCAAGGTCTTGAACGTCCTGCTATGATTATTACTTAACAACTTTTAAATTTACGATATCCGAAGGTAACAATAACAGCGGCACGTTCAAGACCTCAGTCCCCTCGTGACGGATGCTGTGAAACATCAGAAACGTCGGAAAGTGAAAGTGTTTTAAAAAAATAACTAAATAATAAACGCGATAAAATCCGAAATTCGTTATACTTTAGATGAGATATATGTAACTTGACAGTGTAGCAGGTAATTTTAGCATTTTTAGCCTCTAATATTTTAAATAGTGCTGACCCAAGTGCCAATAATCTAAATCTTTAATTTTGTACACAGGAACATAAATTTCACTTATCCAATGTCGCTATTTTCATTATTAGTTTCGGCATAATTTTTATGTCATACAATCGGTGACAATATCAAAAGTGGACATCTTAAATATAACCTGGCAAAACTATACGTGATAGATTGTACCTGGGTCACTCGTACACAAGCACTATAACCACTAGGGTAAAAAAAGCTCCTACACTACAACGATATAACTGCTTAACCTGATCAACAAACCTGTCGCCTTCTGAATTGATTCCTCAGAAGAAAAGTATTTAATATTAAATTCCATTACATCTTCGAATAAACTATTTGGTGCATCTTGAATTCGTAAATTTAACACGGTACCATCCTTCCTTCTTGATTCAAACCGGGACCACACACGGCAAGATTGTAAATCACTAGCCGACATACTTTTTGTTACAATTGTTAAAACGTGTTATTTGTTCGAATTACTTATCTTATTTAATTTTAGGGCATCTTTTTAAAATACTCCACGATTTCGTAGAAGATAGGAAATAAATAGTTACAACAAGATAAGTGTAATCAAAAGCGATAAATATTACGTGGTAAGGTTAGTATGATAGTGTAGTAATTTTAGCTCTGTTTGCAGTATTTTTATTAGTCGTGTATATTTTTAGCCTATATTCATCAAGTCTATATTATGAACGATTTAAAGAAAAAAATGTTTTGTAGTAAAAATAAATAAATATAAATATCTATACAAGCACGGTGGGAGGAAAAGAGTGAAAAGACGTTCGAGGGAGCGCTATAACCAAGTCTGTATAGAAAAATACCATACCGCGGAGACTGTTCACTTTTTGGCGAGGATTTCTTCAGTAAGCCGCACTGAGCTAGTGGTGATAAAAATATAACTGTAACTTCAGAAAGATACGTCACTGAAATTCTAAATGAATATGTAGGTTTGTCCATTTATAGTGGATAGGAGCGAGAATACTGTTTTTATGTAAAATAATGCCCGCCCGGATACAGCACAGATAGTGTTTGTCGGTTTTCAAGAAGTCGGTATCACACGCATGGAGTTGCAAGCACACAGCCCGGACTCAGACTTCATTGAACATGCATGGGATGAACAGAGACGACGTGTGAGTCAGCAAAATCAACCGCCAATCACACTACGTACAATCAAAGAATTTCTAGAAGAATGGTTTTCTAGAAGAATGGCAGAACATCCTGCAGCATATCCTCAAAAATACAGAAGAAAGTTTGCCAAATCGTATAACAAATCGTATAACAAGTCGTGCCGCCTGAGGATCGAACTCCGGTGTCTCGATTCGAAATTCCGACCACCCAACCACTCGGCTATCGTGACTTTTTTAATAACTAAACATTATTTCTCTCTGCTTCTTTTCATGATAGAGAAAGCCACAGCCCACAAAATCCGCTAGGTGAGCCATTTGAAGAGGATGATAGATCATAATTGTGACAAAAGGACACATTTTGCAAAAAAACAAATTATTTTTTTAAATTTTATATGTCAAGGACGAAGGCAAGTTATGGGTCAAGCATGTTTTATATATTTGTCTATCTACCTTCATATTGTAATTAGGTAGATCTAATGGATTACGTTTCTCATGTACAAAGATATTCCCACCCGACAAAACTAATTAAGAGTTGTGACAAACGACGGCAGATACTTAGTTAAAGACGTCTGAATAGAGTGTAATTACTTCCTTTCAAACTTCTCACAGAATAAAGTCTTTACAAATTAAATTTTGAAATGGTGTAACTTTTTAATACTTTTTACTAATTGAACATGACTGTAGGTTTGAATTTAGAATACCATAGCTGCTTCCATAATGTGATAGTGCAATACTAACACAAAAGTATAGGTGAGAGAGAACCGGCTGCGGTGATTTCTTACCACATCAGAGCCACACTTTTGTATTGTTATCGGAGCGAATATGAAGAGCGGAGATGACCATAGTTCATTCTTTTTTTATACAAAGCCTCCTTCTCTCCTTGGTGTACACAAATAACGTAGTGTAATATTATCTTTGGTGAACCATAAATCATTGTCCTATCGTTTAACCATACTGTATATGAAAACGTACAACCAAATTGGGAGCATAGAGACGGCGACAGGCACACCACTTGTCACGTTGTACGAATATAAGCTCTGACGAAATTTGAGTCAAGCGGACTAAATTATCTAGAGCTAGAAATTATTTTTTGGTATTATTCTTGTTATGTTAAAAAATTTTATCACACAGCTGTGGCCCGGCTAGCCGGTCGAAATAAAAGTGGTTCTTCTAGTAAATAATAATATAATACAATAAACTATAGACAAAATAAATCAGTCAGCACGGCAGGGTCAAAATCTATAGTTACTGGCATATATATGAGGGTAAACGCTCGACAATCCCTCGAAGCTCGAAGAGGTCAATTACTGGGCTTCAAGTGGTATTTTATCTGCATTCTACGCCACCATGTTCAGGTCAGTTCACAGCTACCAGCAACGCACAATGTAGGGCGCAGTCTGGAGCGCTTAGGTTAAACCTCAAGGGTAGGGCTGCTTAGTTTGCAGCCCTTACATATAAGTTATAAGCAGTTTATTGATTTGTAAACATAGAAATACTATTTACACCTCCCTTTACAATGATATATACAATCACTTGGTCAACTTAGACAATTAAAAGATAATATTTTATTCAAGTTATAATTCAGCTCGCCGAGACCAACTAGATTTGTAGTGTGCCTCCAATGAAAATAAACAAAATCGAATCGCCACTTTGGTACGCTCTCCAAGCGGCCAGGCGCTGCACCACGGAGGTTTGCCATGTTACACAGCATTCAACGTACTACGATTTCTTTTAGATTGGAGATCTTACAAATATGTAATTAAAGCCAAGCAATGTCGTTCCTTTAAATTATCTTAAGAGATTTTAATATATATTGGTTAGACATGTGTAAGGTCGTTACTTTTTCAATTTAAGTATACTTCAGTTAGAATAGCTTCAAAATTTATGGGAAAGTTAAAGTTTTATATTTTGCAGAAAATCTTTGAAAAAAATCTGTCTATTTTGTTTCAAAAAATAGCACGAAGCAAAATATTCTCCAGGTGCTAGCAAATTCAACGCAGCACAACATTAAAATAACTTATTCAATGCGAACAGCGCTTAAAATCATTTCTTTTTTTTTTCTGCGCCTCGGTATACTTTATTTCGAACTTTTCATTTAAGTAACAAATAATCAAAGAGAAAGAAGAAGGGAAGTTTTAATTTGCTACTAATACACTTTATTGTACACGTTCCGGAATGTAAAAGTTCATACCGGTGCCGGCTGATTCTTTTTTATTGGATTTGGGAGGCAAATAAACAAACGACTTTACCACACTCATCTGAATCCGTAACTCCAGACCCGTTGCACCTGTAATACTATCAACAAACGTGTAGAATAAGCTGACGCTTGGCTCTACTGCATATGAAACAATGACATATGCACTATTTTATACATAAGAAGGGTATTTAAAAATAGTATAAAGACTGCTATGTTTTTTAAATGTCTATGTATTTATGATATAAAAAAAATTAAATGTATATTTTTCGAAAATGTGCCCTCGTCAAATGGCTCAACTAGCGGATTTTCTCGGCTTTAGCTTTCTCAAACTTGTTCTATTTGCAAAGCAGTACTTCCATCTCCAAGTCCTACTATTTCAACTCTCGTCTACTATTTCAACTTATATTTTATTGCTTTACTACATTCGTACTCCGAATTCATGTGCTCAAAATTCAAAATTAATAAAAACAGCCTATATCCTGCATCCCCTAATACCGCTAACCAATATATTAATATATTTGCTTCTTTAATTTCCTTCAGATTTCGCCCATAAGAAAGGTGCTTATTTCCGATGTAAAAAGTATCTCATATGTTAATTCAGTTAATAATCTATCTGTGTGACAGATTTCATTAAAATCCTTTAATCTATCCTTGGCTTTTTTGAATGAACATTTAAAAAACATTAAAAACACGGCGACAGGCTCCTCGTCGACTTTTGTCTACCCCTGTTTTGGGAATGGTGTGGATATATTTTTTACATTACATATTTACATACATCCAGACATTAAACATCAGAATTTTTTAAATAACTTTCGTAGAATAGTAAAATTTAACGTATTATGTTGCAATTCTTAAAAAATGAGATATTAGCATCATTTGCGAAAGTTTCCATGAAAACCCTACATTATTCAGGCTATCGACAAAGTGCCCACGCTCTATTTAATTCTGATAGAATACATTTTTATTTTTCCACGCGAATGTACCTATTAAGGACATATTATCAACCCTTGTCATCATGTAATCGAGCGGGCTGGCGCAAGTCCTTGCTACTTTAAATTGCTTCTTTTGTTACCTGGTCCTTTTAATAGTCGCAAAAATAATATAGATATCTACTAACAAAATAATTTTTTTAAACGCACGATTTTTGGTGCGGAAAACACTAATTGATTCGTGTCTTTTGTTACGTAGAATGTTAATGATAAAAAAAAAACAAAGTATACTATTCAACATTTCCAACATTATTCAGTTTCTCCAACAGGTCTATGGCTGCTTTGTTTTTTTTCGTCAAGTCAAAGAATAAATTATGAAATAGTTTCATCGTTGAATTCATCCAATTATCTGTAGCAAGGTCTAAGTCGGGCTTGCTTAGTCTCAATATTTACTTAGAGTTGAAAATCTTCCAGTATAATGTGCCCCACCTCAAAAACACTGATATTACGTGAACGTTTGACGCAATATTCGTCTTTCCAAATTAATCTTTGGGATTAAATCCGATGGGAGTTACTATTGAGATCATTTAGCATATTACTAAACACAATCCTGTTCCTATGTCGTTAGCAAATCGATCAATGAGTAGATTTCATTGATGTCATAGGAAGAGGTTTACTTATCATTGTTTAAAAAAGAGAAGAAAAATAGACTTCGTTGTTATTGAAAAAATTACTTCGCAACCCTCCGCATGCATGTGGAGGGTTGCGAAGTAATTTTTTCAATAACAATTTACAATGAATTTTCGCAAAGTAACGCCTGAGTCAATTAACTATCATAGACTTCGTTGTAAGTATACTTCCAGTTTATCTAAGACAAATGAAATTGATAAGTAAAATATACCTAATATATAAAATTATCGTGTAACGGTGTTTGTAGTTAAACTCCTCCGAAATAGATCAACCGATTATCGTAAAATTTTGTATACATATCGGTTAGGTTTGCGTATCGGACAACGTCTATTTTTCATCCCTCTAAATGTTGAGGGTGGTCCACCCCTCACACCCATTTTTTTATTTTTTAGACAATTTTTTTCACTCCTCAACTATCAACACCTATTTTTATATGGCAAAACAACGTTTGTGAGGTCAGCTAGTAGATATATAAATAGATAGTAGATATATAAAGCTTGGCCCTCGTAAAATCCCTTTACCTATTGGAGACAAAACGACAGCTGGTGAGCCAATCGCCAACTTAATGTCCAAGCGAACGGTACACTTGCACTACTTACATAAATACACGTTGAGGTAAATATATACACATAAACACACATGACTTGAGTACAAACACTTTCAATATTTGTGCCTGGACCAAACCTGCAACCCTTAACTTCGAAGGCAGAGTCACTAACAAATAGGCTATCAGGTCGGACACCGAATGTAATTTTACGAATTTCTCGTTGCAAAGTTCGAAAATCAAAATTCTGATACGAAAATCTTCGTTGACCAGTCATCAAACCCATTAGGTAATATCCGTTCAGGAATGAGTCTCTAGATCGGCAATTATAGTTTCATTTCCATGTTCTACGTTCTTTTACTTTTCTCATAAATTTGCATCTCAAATACGTTCTCTTCTATGCAAGACCCGTATATTTTTCTTTAGGTTTGTGACTTACATGTAGTAAGTAATTTGTTATAGCTACTAAGGAGTAAGGATTAGGATTTTTGTATTGTATATGTATAGCGTTTATTTAAACATTTAAAAATTATACGTGCGTTTAAATTAGTAGTCACGATAGCCGAGTGGTTGGGTGGTCGGAATTTCAAGTCAAGAGACCCGAGTTCGATCACCATGATCAATTAATATTAGAACCTATTAAAAATTTTATAATTAAAATAGAATAGATCATTTTTCAATTTTTGTCTAATACTAAAAGAAATTGTACATAGTCACAAATAATTGTGAAAGATTCAACGTCTTCGTATGTTTGTTCAAATTATTCACATACTCGTATAATTTCTAATGTAATTAATTTCGTCTCTGAATAATTCAATATTAGGTACTGCGAAACTGAAAGGAGAGCTTCGAAGTATTTACAAAGTTGTAGCTTAATTCCGAAGACTAAGTAACTATTATGTACAATGTAGTGTGGCTTATGTCACGTAAATAAACAGTAACGTGTGCCAAAACTAAAATGCTCATATCGATAACAAATATTTATTGTATATTAAAAATATTAAATTATTAAAAATATTAAATATTAAATTAATAATTATTGTTATTTTTTGCGGAAATTTCAGTATTGGGAGATGCCCGGAGATAATAATGAATTACACGTTTTTTCGTTTGGATAATTAAAAATCATGGGAATATTATTTTTTTATTTTCACACTTATTCCCAATACTAGGGTAGACAGCGGTCTAGAAAATGTCTTTTATGGTTCACCAAAGTAGTTGATTGGCGAACTTGAACATGCGAGGTTATGTTCCGCAGTCCGCACCCTTATCCACATTGACTTAATTATCTTCAGGCACAGTCCCTGATGGGGTTACCAGAGAGGACAGATCGCCAAGAGTCACGGTCCTTACATACCTACATTGTTTCTTTCAAATTCCTCATTTTCTTCATATACACACGTCTAAGTTTCCGAGTACGAAACTTAGACGTGTATATTCGATTAGTTTTGTCACCTTTTAATATTAACTTTCGCGCTATATATTTTCTTCATCATTCCGTCGTCACTCATATGTTCAATGTGTCCAAACCATCGAAACTCGCCTTTATCAATTTTATAAATGAGGTCATCTTTCAAACCTGCCATTTTGCAAATCTTCATTTCGTTTTCGGTCGATCAAGGTATCGCCGTACGTTTTAAGAAGACCATATTAACGCTTATTATAATTATAAATATAAAAATATAATAACTCACTACTAATGGTTTCTGGTAATTACAACTGGTATCTTTATACTCTGGGAGATTGCGTTTATTAATAGAAAATCCCAAAATAATCGTGCGAAAATAATCGTTTTTATTTCCCAATTTTTTAAAATATAAATAAATGTAGAAAAAATACTAAGAATACAGGTGTGTGAATATGATACATATCTTCATTTTGTTGACCTGCTTAACTGTTTGTTCGTAAACCCTAAGCGAAGTTAGATCAAACTTCGACTGATAAGCACGCCCTAACCCTCGTCGTTTGGGGCCTAATTTTGTACGGGAATGCATTTTTAGTACCTTCGGTTGAGGAGCATTGAAGTATTAAAAATACTGTTTCAAGCGCTTAAGTATTCTTATCAAACGCTTACGTACCTGTCTCGAGTTGTCTTATAAAATATCTGTAACCTTGATCGCTTTAATTGTTTAAATTAGGACATCAAAACGTATAAAGGCAATAACAATTTATAAACATAAAAGACAAAAAATATATCAAAATATCATTCAACATAATTTTCGCATTACGAAATTTTATTGATTTTTAAGCATATTTATATGTGTGAAAAATGTTTTTAAAAAACTTTATGTGGTAAAATTTTTCAAAAAACATTTTTCTCTTTAATTTAATCACATAATTTTCGAGTCAAGAGACCCGAGTTCGATCCTCAAGTGACCGTACCAATGGGTTTTTCTAAAAAACCTATGTACAAATTATATCATTGGCTTGGACATAAAGACGGCGACGTGCTCACTACCTGTCACTTTGTCCCGAAAATATCTTCGGTGGAAGGTGGGTCGAAGGGACTTAAATGTCTAGACTAGACCTCTGTCTACCCCTGTATTGGGAATTGCGTGAAGATATTTATTTATTTTTACATAATTTTCGCTGTTAAAGAAGTAAGATAACTAAAAGGTAAAGTAATGATGTAAGGTATGTAAAAATATTTGAGAAAAATCTTTTGTCCATTGTAATAAAAAAAACCTTCTCACAAATATTCTTACTAAGATATTGGAGCTTGAAGATAGTTCGCAAATAGAAGGAAAGATCAGTGGTACTTGGCAATTGGTGAATCTAGAAGATAGTTCTTCAGAAATAATAAATACTTATGTTTATACACAGTTTCAATGTACATTCATTTCCTATTTACGTAAATACATTTTTCTCAGGAGTAAACAGAGGTCTAGACAAAGTTGTCAATTCTATTAATTTTTCACCGGAGCTTTTTGAGGACAGCATGACAGATGGTGAGCCCGCCATCTAAGTGACCAAGCCATCGGTACAATATACTTACTTGACACAGCTAACATATAATCATCCATGATTCTCGTTTCTGAATATGAATGTTTGATCATATTCGTTACACAGAAGTTTACCCTTAGTGGGGGATTCTTATATTGAGAGTCAGTATACTACATACTGAGCTATCGATCGTCTGAAATAATTTAATAAAAATTAAATAAATAAAATAAATATCTTCACGCAATTCCCAATACAGGGGTAGACAGAGTAGACCTCTG
This sequence comes from Sericinus montela, assembly GCA_029286605.1. NCBI lineage: Eukaryota > Metazoa > Arthropoda > Insecta > Lepidoptera > Papilionidae > Sericinus > Sericinus montela. The sequence continues at coordinate 4,133,291 of JAGSMR010000017.1, read as the reverse complement.
GTCCTATTCTAGACAATTAAGTCCCTTCAACCCACCTTCCACCGACGATATTTTCGGGACAACGTGACAGGTGGTGAGCCCGTCGCTGTCATTTTGTCCAACCCACCGATATAATTCGTTCATAAGTTTTTGATAAACCCATTGGTACAAGCCTGCTACCTGAGGATCGAACTCGAGTCTCTCGACTCGAAATTCCGACCACCCAACCACTCGGCTATCGTGACTTTTTATAAAAATTGCACACTCAGAGATAATTTTAAGCCAGGATCGTAGTTCTAATTTAGATATGGACAAGCGAGTGGTTGCCAGGAAGAAAATTAATGGAATTCTGTGTACGTTAATAAAAAAAACAAAAGGCAGATGTAGTTAAAAGGGCACGCCGTGACTATGTATGCGGAAAGGCATAAAATCAAATTTAATACAGTGCAAACTCACGACATCACAGGAGGTTCAGATATGTTAGCTACTTTTAAGTTAGGAGTGGTATAAAGAGATGAAGAAAAGGGTAAGGAAAGGGGAATAGAGGTATGCTCCTCCGGTCACCTTACTCACGAAATGAAACATCAACACTATCTTGACTATCTAAAACTACACGAACTCTCGGTACTCCACGTTCCTACTATCCGAGCACAAACTTGTCTCGACGAGCTTGACAAGGCAGATCTTTTATACAGGTCCTAGGTTCCTATTTATTCGCTGTTCGCCACCAAGTCACTAAATCTAAAGGCACTTCGGCACGATTTTGTATAAACCTGTTCAGAAGGAGAATAATCTTCTTTTTACTAAAATCATAATATAGATTATATTAAATGAATATTAATTTATAAAACAAAACGAAAGAAAAGTTTTTGCATAATTCCAAGAAAACGGCTGTAGCCTAATTGTTCAGGGTGTGGAATGCGAAACATGATATCACAGGTTCGATCCCGCCATTTGGCTGTTGTTGTAAACCACTCCAGACACGAGCATTGCAAATAAGCTGGTTCGGTTTACAGTAATTCCAGTAATGTTATATAAAAATTTCACGGTTGAACAAATGAGAATTTAGTGAGTGCAAATGACGAACTTAATTTTAATTAAATAACACGACGCCAACAAAATTACACCCGCTCGACACATACCAAAGTAGTTACAATTTGCATGTTAAGTAGTACCTATTGAGGTTCGTACATAAGAGTGAGGTAAAGCTACTTACATGGATTTACTTTAGTACTACATGCGTTTAATACTCTTGTACACTAATAATGTATACAGTAGATTTACGTGTAATCCGCTTACTTATATAATTTACTAGCATAAAACCGCTGACTTTGCCCGGCAATCAGTAATTTTTAAATAAGTTAATAATAATATGTGATAAGTGACTTAAATAGTAATGAAAATCACACGGATAGTAGTTTAGGGGAAACACAAAGGCAAATTTCCTTTTTTACATTAAACCATTGCAATGATTGAAACTATTACTGATTTTATAAATAAGAAAGCATCTCTGTATATCCTAAAACCGATCAAATAGTTTAAATCCTGAAATAAGAAACAAAATACTTTTTATAAGAAAAAATCTCCTTTCCTATGTGACAGTTGAGGTTGCTTGATAATTGACCCTATGGAACATGCATAATTTTTAAATTAAGAATTTGATTTGTAGAATTTCAATATAAAAAGAGGAGGAAGTCGCGAAACTTAGTCATCCAGACTTACTTGTGTTCCCTGTACCTCTTTTTATAGGTATCACAAATGTACTGTTAGGAAAAATTGCATACTATTTTCTTGCAGGCATGTGAAAATAAAATGTAAACATTCTATTACGTCACGATAGCCGAGTGGCTGGGTGGTCGAAATTTCGTGTCGAAAGACCCGAGTTCGATCCCCAGATTGCAGGCTCGTACTAATGGGTTTTTCAAAAATTTATGTACGATTTATATCGTTGGCTTGGACATACAGATGGCGACGGGCTCACCACCTGTTACCGAAAATATCTTCGGTGGAAGATGGGTCGAAGGGACTTAATTGTCTATACTAGACCTTTGTCTATCCCTGTATAGGGAATTGCGTGAAGATATTTAAATATTTTTTATATATTCTATTACGTACATATGCCTGAAGTTTTTAAAAGCCTTTGTTATCGCCGAATAATTACATTGCTGTTGCGGTAATACATTTCTTTACTGCCAAATACCAGATATCGAATCAATTTTCGCTAGTATTACTTTCAAACTATAATAGTAAACAAAAAATGACAAAAGCGCGTTCATGTATGTTTTATTAACTCTTACATATATGCATACATGATGGCCCGTTGAAGTCCAATGCAGCACATATGCCTGTCTCATAAGGAGGGTTTGCAAAGATAGCACTTGTGTGAAGATGGGTAGCATCTCAGGCGCTGCTACCTATCTTCGGTCTAATTATTAATCTCGTAATATTAGAGATATCCCACCCATCTTTCACCCATCTTTCAGCTACCATAACGATAATCAAGTTTGTTTTTTTTGTTAGTCACTTTTTTCCACCCCACAGAAAGAAAGGGGATGACAATATTCTTTCTCCGTTACCACTAGGCGTAAAATTAACTCTTAAGATATCCTCATTTCAAAAAGCGCAATGAATTGCTTTGTGCATCTAAAACTTTCTCACGACGAAAAGTCGTTCTTAGAAAGTTCTGCCAGGAATTTCCTTCCTTATGGATACTCGTTCTCACACGGTTAAGGAATTCTGGCATTTTATCTCATCGTCTGCTTCTTCTTCATTTTTCGATGTTCTGTTCTCACTAAATCTCACTCTATCTATATCACTATCCACTGCAGCAATGAGGATTTATTTGTAATCGCTCAAGGCTAAAGTCATCCCGGCAGGTGATCAAAGAAAGTTTCCACCTAAAATATAGTTTTTAAATATAATTATTGCAACAAAAAGCTTCGGTTAAACAAAGTTTGAGTTAAACCCTCACCTCACCCGGCGCTAACATTATTATTTTCCCTGACAAGTCCAGAGCATGCTGGAGGAGTAACAGTTTGCATGTTAAGTAGTATTTGAGGTTTATGCATAAGTAGCTTTACCTCAACACTGCGCGTTGTGTTCTCGCTCGTACATTTGCGGACAGATGTACCTCTGAAATAGAGCTTGAAATTGTTTTAAATTTTTGCATACATAATATATTATATTTCTTTTTTAAAAAAGTAGCTGAGACAGGAGCTTATAGTATAACACGTGGTAAAAAGAGCCTTTATTGCTTAAGATGTAATATCTCAGTTAGAATAACTTAAATCCATTCAAATTAAAAAAATATATTGGTATTGTTATTTATAAATGTGATTTATAAATAAACAGTCAACAATTAAATAACAATCAATAATTTTAGAAAATTAGTTCGAAACGGCAGCAAAGTGTTATTGTTATTTATGTATACTATATGCGCAAACTTTTTATTGACTTCGATTTGTAATTTACATGTATGTTATATTTTGTTATGATTAAGCTGTTAGTTTTTCAGTAAATAAATAAATAAATAAATTGGTATACTATTGTCCTTATTTGTGGTGGCTTTATTTTGAAAATAGCAGTGCCTATCGGGATAACCGTCACGAAAGACACTAGACCACAATTAAGCAATGACCGACAGTAGCTCCATATGTACCGTCTAATACGGCGTATCGCCAATCCGCTTACCGATCGTTACATATTATCTCTGTGGGAGGGGCCTATGCACAGCCGCAGACTTCTACAAACTACGCTGGAGTAGTGATTAATAGAATTAGAGAAATTATTGAGCACGGAATTCCAGCACTTGATCCTCAATCCGAAAGTCCTCATTTAAATTTCTTGCTGAATATTGTCGTCTTTATGTTTTGGAAAAACCCATCGGTACCAGCCAGCCATCTGGGGACCGAACTCCGGTTTGTTGACGCGAATTCCGATCACCCGACCATTCGGCTATCGCTAACAAACAGTTAACATTATTATTCTAAAATGATTGCATAACAATTTGCATCGCAACATGATGCATCGATAAAAGCAATGATCTCATACTATCATCCAGTGGACGTCTCTCATGAGGTATTTACTGTAGTCTGCTACAGTATATAATACTGGTATATAATACTAGTATATATAAAACTAGTCCTAGGCATCTCGCGCCGTATGTGTGTGCTGCTGATAATCATGGACGTTTTTAAGGATCTATCTTACCTTAGTTACTCATCTACTTACCTTCACTTAATTACACACTGGTCCTATATGATAGACGATATAAAAATAGTGTGAAGTTAAGTTAAAGAACTAAACGATTCAACAGTAAGTTAAAATAGATACTTATGAAGACCCATGACTATCAGGACTAACAAGGTGCTTCGATCGGCAATTAATTTCCTAAAGGAGTTGGTGCTCATAGCAAATCTCTACTTATGCATATGTCCTACAGTCAGTTTTGTTTGACAAGCCGATATGTAAGTAATACATTACATGTAACGTTAATTAGCTACACATAAAAATGGACACAGCTAAAAATTAATTAACAGAAAATTTGTGATTCAATTTCCATACCAACAACTCATGTAAAATGAATTTGAGATAATTTTCTTGCATACAATATTGGATTATATTACAATACTCTATGATTAAGATATTACTAATTAACTATTAAGCCAATATTGCTAACATTCACTTGAGAAATTCTCCGCCAACCTCTATTAGAAATTCAACCCCCTTTTCTCATATACGTATGTTTGCTTGTACGAGTAACTGAAGTGGCTTCAAATCTAATAACATAGTGCTAAACCAGTTTATGAAGCTTAGAATTATGGCAATTTCGAAGCAGCTTCTAGGTTTAAACTAAATTTATATTTAAAAAGAATGGAAAAATATTTATTCTAAAGATTTTTATAGAAATAAATATCTTAACACACTATGAGGTCTTAATAACAAAAGTAAAAAAAGTGTAAAATTAAATTGTCTACGATGAAAAAGTTCCGTAGATAAATGACTTCAGCGCTTCCAAAACAAAAAGTCAAATACAAGAACGAGATGAACTTAACAACTCAGAGAATTCAATAGAAAAGTTAATACTTGAAAGAGCGTCGTTTGGAAGATTCGTCCTTTATGTTCGTATCTTAAGCGAGCCCCGGACTGTAGGGTGTATTAAAGTAAGAATGAAATTATGTACACAATTTTTTTTCAATATATTTCTTATGTGAATAATAAATACATACATAGATAGTGACAAAAATGCTTAAACATTTGTATTATGGAATAAGAAACAAGGAAGGTAACACAAATACCCATACCAAAATGTACAAAAAGCGGTTTCTACATTGACCTGACGGCGAATCGACGATCAGGTCTCAGAGCTGGCAATACCATGAAAATCGGCGTGTACGCCTCTCGTCCACGGAGGTCATCATAATTCGGCATTGTAACCCGATAATCTGCTAAATAAAAATATTTTCGGATTTTATCGCGTTTTTATTAGTTACATCCGAAATGTCGGGAAGTATAAATTGTTTGAAAAAATAGTTTCTTAAAAAGTAGTAAAAACGCTATAAAATCCGAAAATCGTTTTATTTAACATGTATAGTATTCGCGTAAATACAAGAAAAAGATAATCTGCTGTTTAGAAAACTCAATCTCCGTTATTCTTCGGGAATTTTACTATTGTGAATATGTAGCTGACATATCGCTTTTAGTTAGATATAGAGTAGAACATAGCCGCAGATACTGCTCCCTTATGTATCGGTTCGTACACACCCGATGTAGTACGAACCGATGTAGTTCAAACTATTACATGTTAAAGATGCATGTTGTGCTTTTGTTTTGTCCGGTTAGAAAGGTGAACGGAACGCCACTCTCTTATGCCTCTACTTTAATGTCTTCTCCCATCCCTTTCCGTATTCCTTTTTTAAATTTTGTTAACTTCTCTGAAGTCGCGAATATACAGCTTCTCATAGAAAATGACAGTATAAACGTACACAAAACGGTTCACTCTGTAGTGATTATATTAATTTACAATCTTCAAAGATTTTGATAGTATTTGGGGTACCCAGAGAACTAGACAATTAATTCCTTTCGACCTAACCAGCCCATCCAACGATGCCTATTTTGGGATAACGTGACAGGACGTAGACCTTCACCGTCTTAGTGTACAAGGTACACCATACTCACATAGATAAGTATTTATGTGTACATCCATTACTCTAGTACAAATATTTATCCACAAATGTTTCACCCTACCGAGATGCGAACCCACCACCCAACGCTTCGAATGTGGCGTTACAGAAACATGGCAAATTTCTATGCGAATTATTATTATAAACTAAATAGTAATAAATAATAAACTAAATAATAGAAATGGTAACGATAGTAACGTATGTTTTTCACCATAGTTACGTTTGTTTTAATATCCAGGTGCTCTTAATTTTTAGTAGGTTAATTTGATTTAGAGACGTGTGCTATCAGTATAAGATTCTACCATGCCCTTTCTTCCTGTGGATAGCCTAAAAGACAACTACGGGAAAAGAAAATAATAGAAATAGAAAAAACAACGACTAACGATAGATAGATAAATAACTATCTCGAAATACCAGATTAATTTCACCCCGTGACGGGGAACACTATCTGAGGTGCGAATTGTCTGGTACCACGATCGTTTGTCTTACGAAACGGTTGTATAATAAAAAAATGATGAGTTTTCATAAGTGAACTTTATATTCCTACGTCGAAAAATAAAAATCCTTATTTTGAAGCTTGGTGATTGTGGAAATTCCTCAAAGCAAAGGCTAAGAATATTTTGCAGACTATTCAGTCATCTTAAACACACGAAGAAACATCCACCTGTGTATACACGAGAAATTTAGGCATTCCCTTTGTTTCAATATTAATAAAGGAAGCGAATTGTTATCTTATCCTTTATTTCGTTTCAATATTTCTTTGGGATATTTTTTTTATTTTATTCAGAAATTTTTATTTTTACACATATATTTTTTAATTTGAACATAAATATCTTCACTCCCAATTTCCAATACAGGGGTAGACAGAGGTCTAGTCTAGACTAGTCACTTCGACCCACCTTCCACCGAAAATATTTTCGGGACAACGTGACAGGTGAGCCCGTCGCCGTCTTTATGTCCAAGCTATAATTCATACATAAGTTTTTGAAAAACCCTTTGGTACGAGCTTGCCACCTGGGGATCGAACTCGAATCTCTCGACTCGAAATTATGACCACCCATCCACTCGGCTATCGTGACTTAAACATGTTAAAATTATCTCAAGTCTAAGAAGAGTCAAGATCGAAGAATAAAAGAGTATACGAAAAATCTTAGGAATCAGATGGCATTCTTAGATTGTCTGTATTATAACTTTCTTTTGTGCTTACGTTGTGTTCGTTGTGTGCGCTGTGCTGCTGTCTATCTAGATAAAACTTGGAACGCGAAAAACATTGCAGTATTTTTCAAGACACCAATGTTTAAATTACGTCGATCCGCCGAAATTCAGTGATAAATGTTAAAATTTTGTTTAAAAATATTTATAAGTAGTTCATTATTTTTGTGATGCCACAACCACATGATGGAGGCATCCGTCCACAAGGTTATACAACTACAAACGATAATCACTAAATGTTAGTCGAATCTATCAGCGCGGTTAGAAACTTCCACTGGAGTGCGGGCTTTACCATTTTAGTTGTGGTTTATTTACCATTTACCTTTTGCTGGATTTATGTTAGGGTAGAAAACACGTTATTTGGATACGTTACAAACTCAATGTTTTAATGTTATACATTAATATATGAATATAATAATGTTATACATTCTTATATTTAAAAATCGAAAATCCGATTTTAATAAACTTCGATTGTATTGAATAAACAACAGTTGGATATATTGGAATAAAAAGAAGAGCAGCATAAGTGTAATACACACTTAAGCTGCTCTTCTTTTTATATTATATATATTTTATTACTTAATATATATTTTGAAAAAAAAAATATCTTCTTTATTTTTTTCTATTAATATATTTTTACTTAAATTTCTTCGCATAAATTGCCGATCATTTAATGCTAAGATCCGCAATACAATACAATACATAATTATAATATGGCAATACACAAAAGCATCAGATATTGTGTAACTTTTATTGGTTCATCTCGAAGAAAGACAATCCGAATCTTACGTCTGTAGTAGCTTTGTTTCATTGAATACGGAAAGGCTCTCAGAAGCCCGAGAAGATTAAATTGTACTGTACTATACGTACCTGCTTTACAGCACTTATTCATTTATATATATACAAACAAAATCTGAGTGGCATCGGTGTAAGAAACTAGAACAAAAAAGTGGCCCTTTGTCCCAATGGTAATAAAAGTGTACTATGAAAAGCCTTCAAATCAAATAGGTAACTGAAAGCAGCCTCTGAGATGTGAGGTGCTTAGTACTGTCGTCTACCATTCAAACCACTTACCGAAAATTTACAAGAGTGACGACCGAATTTCTACGGTTATCGTTGTGGGTTGTCTAGATGTTGATCAGACTGTTGAGTCGACAGACTGAAATGATGATATGTACTCGAATAAAAAGACATTTATAAAATATATCCATAGAAAGAAGAAAGTTAAAATTAGTTTAATATTTACAAAGTGTTAAGTCTTTTCTACTTGTTCACCTGCAGCTCAAAACACCGAACAATACGTCGGCTAAACTAACAAGAACTTTGTGCTACACAAAGACTAACTTTCCTGCTGAAAAGCTTTGTTATATCTAATGGTATAGTAAAACTTTGAAGAAAAAGGGAATTTAAAATCATATAATTTACAAAGTTTTATAATTTAAATAACATTTAAATCTATTTTCTATACTAAATCAAATAATTTTATCAATTTCTTCTAACTAAAATACATACGTTTAAATAATTATTAGTATTATATGTACTTCCATGGGGTAGACAGAGGTCTAGACAATTCATCCGTTTCTACCCGTCTTTCACCGAAGACATTTTATGGGATAACGTGACAGGTGAACTCTTACGCACACATCCGCGACCTCATCCTCTCTGGATTATTGAACAGCATACAGTGTCCGAACAATACGTTCTTCTTATCATACGAACAGTTTTAGAGCACTCTTTTAGAGGAGAGCGATGATGCTAGGTTATCTATTCTTCGAGTAGCCGCCTGATAAGAGCCCCGAGTAGCCCTTACCTCAAGCTAGCTAGTAAGTCCAGAATAGCCCCAAACATAGATATAGTTGCTCCAAATTTGAAAACGCTTGCAGACAGTAACCTTTTTTATTGTAATATTAGACACCTAGAGGCACCTTCGTCGGTGTCCGTATGTGTTTTTAGTAAACGCTGATATATTTTCTACTGTAAGTCAATTGTATTTAATTTGTGTTTGTTTCTTTTTGGGTTAAGCATACAATATATTTAAGAACTTATTCTATTAAGTTAAATGTTGTGAATGTATTTGATTGCAATAGGCATCTATTATTAAGGCAAATTAGCAATTGTAATTTGAAATGAAAAACAGGTTTACCCTGATAATGTTAAAAAACATTGCACATGTATTGTCAAAGGAAAACAAAATAAAAACTGGCTGTTACGGGAAACCATTTTACAAATAAGAATCTACAAAATTTTACTAGGTATCGCCATGAGCCTTAGTCTCAAAATTTACTAGGTTAACATAAACAGAAGTAGTTGTTGAATATTTATTCAGGCTTACCTCACGATTGTTTAATTCACAGTTCGCTCGACTTTTGAACCCTAGTATAAGATGTATATTTTATTAATTGGAATCAAGTAGAACATAAATTAAATTTTACTATAACCTAGTATTTAATTAGTTATTAGTTATTTAATTAACTTTCAAACCTAACCATTTTCACCGAAGACATTTTTTGGGACAATGTGACGGTGGTGAGTTTGTCGCCGTCTTTTTGTTCAAGCTAACAGTATCGTACATAAGATTTTGATTAAAAAAACCCTTTGGTAGGAACCTATCCCATGGGATTTAAACTCGAGTCTCTTGACTCGAATTCCGATCACCCAACTACTCGGCTGTCGTGACTTTTACTGTTTCTTTGTGATTATGTGACTTTGACTATAATGTCTTCTTATATATAATTCATCGAAATCATGCAGTCAAAAAAAGACACTCCTGTATTCCATTACGTAAATAGAAAAATTTATACAGAATACCTAAATAATATGCATATATACGTGTTGCGTACTTGCATGTGTTTTGTATGCACTGACCCGTTTATAAATAACTGGGTATTTACAGTGTTGTTGACATTGACCTGTTTCAATGTTTTAAAACTTTCCATTGTTTTTATCATTAAATGTTATATAGTTTTCTTTTATTTTCTGACAATTTGGGCCAGACTATGATATTAGACAATTCGGTTTTGAATCACCTTTGACTGAAGTTTTTTTGAAATAACATAGTTAGCGATTAGTCTAATACCATATAAGTTACAATGTTAACACTGTTAAATCAACATAATTTTAACTAACTTAAGACTTATTATAGTGTAATTCTTATTCTATAATAAATAATAAATGAATATCTTCAGGCAATTCTCAATACAGGGGTAGACAGAAGTCTAGACAATTAAGTCCCTTCGACCCACTTTCCATCGAAGATATTTTCGGGATAACGTGACAGGTGGTGACCCCGTCGCCGTCTTTATGTCCAAGCCAACGATATATATTTCTCATAATTCTTATTTTACTGTAGTATTTCGAGATTACGTGAAGACATAATAGAGTTTCATGTTATAGTTCTAAGTTTCATAACATTTCGATATAGCTTGGACATAAAGACGGTGACGGGCTCACCACCTGTCACGTAGTCCCGAAAATATCTTCGGTGGAAGGTGGGTCGAAGATACTTAATTGTCTAGACTGTTATCTGTTATCTTTATCTTTCAAGTTTACAAATGTTTTGAATAAAACTCAATTGTATGAGCCTATCTCCTGAGGATCGAACTTGGGTCTCTTTAAATTAAATTTCAATCACCCAACTACCCAGATATCTTGAGTATTAAAAATGATTTTATAGTAAGTGTAGTACTAGACTCACTTGTGTTTAATTTTGGTCTAGTATTTTTCGAGATGGTTATCCTGCCATCTGCCGGTCCTCATAACAGTTTTCAAGACTTTTCTCTTAGTCGCCTTTTAGAACCCACTCCAGAACAGACACCACCCATTACCTTTTTATTCTATTTCCTTCTTAATATTTAAAAAAAAGCTATTGAAAGAAAGAGATTTCCTTTATTTTTTCTTTCTTTCTTTTTAAAATTATTCTGAATTCGTAATCGATGTAGGTATATCTAAGTGTAAAATAAGAACTTTTATGTTTCTTGCTTTTATGCTGTAGACGTCGTTAAACTATATCTTCGTCATAAAATTTATTGCGGTTGGATTTAGACTTAGAACTGTTGTGATACGTCCAACGAACAGGAATGAAAGAGTTAACAATAGAGAGAGCATTCTTAAAATCTTTACGTACATATAACCAACCAATAACATATAATCGTTAAGATTCCATCGTAAAATATTAGATGATGTAGAAAATATATTCATACTATATTTTCTCATTTCTTTTAACATGAAACGATAATTGCAAGTGAAATCTGAAAAATATCAGAACTTATTTTCTGTGGTTTAAATTAGTAGTTAAATAGTTTACATATCATCGTCATATAGGCCTATAAAACACAACAGGACATAGAACCCTCCTCGCTACTCGCTCCTCCCTCCACGCTAGGCAAGCAGATTGGTGACCGCAATGCCAGAGCCCTAGCACCTCATAAGCACGGCGATCGAGTTTTGGTCTAGGATTTTTCAAGATGGTCATCCTGACATCTGTCGGCAGCTTTATTTGACTTTCCCGTAGTCGCCTCTTACGTCACAGGGAGAAAGTGCTTAATATATTGTTACGCCGTTAACATACGGCATATAGTTACGTAGTAGTTCAAAGGATAACATTATACATATTAAATTATTTTTTTACTATGTTATTAACATTATAATAGTAATGACCAAAAACATTGTTACAAAATTCAACAGAACGTGTCAAAATCCGAACAAACGGAACTGGGTTCACTTACCTGGACAGTCCCCAATTCATGCCACAGTGATAATTCAATTATAGCAGACACTCGTACTTAACAAATGTATGTGTACCAAAAATTTTGTGATGAAATATCCCAAAACTATAGCAGTAGTAGTAGGAAAGAACTGTCTCAGAATTAGAAGTCTCGAGTTCAGTCTCCTTTAAAGACTCGTACTTTTATCGGATAGCGAATAACGTGACTTGAATCATGTGGAAATTTCCAATCATAATCAGACACATAAAAAAGTTACTTTTTCTTCTATAGAATTAAGAGATATATTTATTTATTTATTACCACGTACAGTCCCTGACGGAGTAGCCAGAAAGAAAAAATAATAATAGTAATAGATCTATAGGATTAATATAGATAGTATAAATAGACCCAACTGGGCTATATTCGTAGTTGATAGTCATACTGCCTTTGAAATAAAGGGATACCGCTTCGAATCCCGCTATCACAAACATTTGTATGATAAATATGTGTGTTTGAACTTGAGTCGTGGATGTTTATATACATGTCTATTTAAATGTATGTTAATATATTTACGGTTTGTTTGGACCGTAAGAACTGGGCTTTGAGTAGACCTTTTTTATACCCCAATATTGTTAAAAGGCGTGATTATATAAAATAAATAAATAATAAAATAAATATCTTCACGCAATCCCTAATACAGGGGTAGACAGAGGTCTAGTCTAGACAACTAAGTCCCTTTGACCCACCTTCCACCGAAGATGTTTTCGGGACAACGTGACTGGTGGTGAGCCCGTCGCCGGCTTTATGTCCAAGCCAACGATATGAATAGTACACAGGTTTTTGGAATAACCCATTAGTACGAGCCTGCCACTTGGGGATCGAACGCCGGTCTCTCGACTCGAAATTCCGACCAACCATCCACTCGTCTATCGTGACTTTTAAGATATAAAAATATGTAAAACATACCAAAATTAATATGAGTAACATTGAGAGTCAATTGCAAGTCTCATACACGTATTATTAACTTTATGACAGACTTATCTCTGCACAATATGACATTAACGAGTCACACATGACAACAGCAGATAATATTCACCCACGCTCTCTTTTTATTACTTTTTAGGATTATTAACACATAACTCGCTATTATTTCCGGTGAAACTCATCGACGCATTTAATACCATACCTAAATTACTAAAGCAAATGAGCGAATGTAACACATACCTATCATACCATTATCTACTTTTTTTCGGAATGTTCTGCAGAATGATCATTATTCCGCCTTTCAAGGCAATCGATTTAAGGGAAAATAATTAATATTATTTCCCAGAAATCGATTGCCCTAAAACGACGATGAATCGACGAATAACTCTAGTAATTAATTGATTTTGACGACCTCCGTGGACGAGTGGCGAACACACCAGTTTTCAAGGTATCACCATCTCAGAGGTCCCGGGTTTGATTCCCGGACGGGTCCATGTATAAAAACCACTTTTTCTACATTTTCTCGGGCATGGGTGTTTGTGGTACCTTCGTTGATACAGATTCCATTCATTAATCTCCGATCAGAGCAATTAATGTGATGTTGTTCCTATCATTGTATGTATTTATTATAATACGGTGTCTAGTAGCAGCTTAGAATAAAGGGGATAGCATAAGAAGCTATATAACAAATACTTATGAAATTATACAATTCTGTATAAAAAGTACAGGCTAATTTTCATATTAGCCAAACAAATGAGGTTTTAGCTACTTCATATTCCAACATATATTTTCATATACACCTCTGTTGTATTTTCCAAGACTGGCTTGGAGAAACAACTACCGGTAAATATACTTCTGCATAAAAAATTTAATTTACATTATGCTAAATTGTTCCCTTTGTTTAAAATTGGTGAAAACGCGAGTGAACTTACAATCATTCATCATCATAATAAAGATCTGAAAGGGTTTGTTTTTCAACATATCTTTTTTATAAATACGAATATGAGGGTATGAGTTACTTTTTTACTTCATTATTAGTCAATAAGACGATTCTCCCCGAAGACAAAATCATAACCAAACCACCACTGTTAATTTAAAATAAAGAAAGCTAAAATATGACAATAACCAATATAAAAATTTACTTAAAATAACAAGAATTATTAGATTTTTTAGTGAGAGCACTACTTAAAAATAGTTAAACTGATCTCTAATGCACGCTGTTTTTGTTTTAATGTACCTAGGATATACAAACACAATAAAACGACCTACATACTTACTGTCCCAACAAACAACAAATTGTTAATCTAACCTAGATCTCTTACGTATTATGAACCAAATTGAATATGTCAAAAGCTTAACAAAATAGTAAATGACAGAATTTTGCTACAACCTAAAAATACAAAAACACACTTTTAAAGCAATGGAAAATTAAAAAACTAATAATTATAAGTATTAATAGAGAAACAAAGCAGGGTGTGGTTTTTTTTTCAAATAAAATAATAGTATTAAACTAATTACTGATAGTTAAGTAATTAAATTATTACTAATTAATACAATGATATATAAAATTTACCTGGGCGTATAAAACGTATAAATTTCTTGTGTTAATGAATGTGAATAGTGCAGTTTCAATAATCAGTATATTCACTGATACGTTCTGCATAAGTAATTCGATAATGTAGGCGTTTCAGAGTAATATCATTAGTTTAATTACTGTTGTATTTATTTCTTTTTTTGTGTTCTTTTACTCAATCTGATTTTAATTATTAGTACTATAATCATAATTATATATTAACAATATATATTATATATTTATGTATATTACAGTAGTTATTATCATAACTATTTAAAAATATACTTGTGGAAAAATATTTACTGTTTGTCCACAAGTAAAAAAACTCTTTACTCTTTTACAAATATGTAACGTTATATAAAAAAATTACGTAAAATTTACGTTAAATTTGCATTGGGATTAAAACCAATATAACAAACTATTAAATTGTAATAATAATATAAGTTTACAACTGTATGAAATTTTTATTTGATTTTAAATATTTGAAACTTTTAATTTATACATAACAAGGCTTTTCCATCAAAGACAGTGCGGTTTGTGAACACATTTAAATTTACTACATTAACGTAATAAGTTTAAACGTAATAAGATTAATTTATTATGCTAGAAACAAATAAATGCCTCTTTTTGGCATAAGCGTTATTAAAATATATTTAACTGTTAACACTACACATTTATATTTCATTTTATAAATAATGAAATGAGATAACACACTTCACATATTTTACAAGCATTTCGTCCTTATTTATATTTACATTTATACAAAGCATCACAATTACAGTCTTATTTTAAAAAGGTATTAGTTTTTAAATATCTCAACACCTATTTGGGGGATCCCACCACTGTCTAAAATTTTGATATGTCGAAGTCCTCTTCACTAAATCTTCCTCATTTAACATTGAACAAAATCTACAATAGTCGTCCGTCTCTATACTTTCAAATCTTCGATGATAAGAATAATGCTCTTTCCATCTAAAATATTCAGCGTACTTTTCGGGATCATTGATTAATTCGTTCATTATTTCGGCCAATTTTTTTGGACCAAGTTTTCTGGCATTTAAGTAAATTCCATCAGGCATGAACCTGTAAACAGTTAATATATTAGAAGCAATTTAACATGACAAGATTTCTTTTGGCAGAGATGTAGTTATAAAATTATATGACATATTTTCACATGCAAAAGTAAATCCCACAGATGATTAGAGCAGAGCTCTTCTTCTCGTAGGACCTGGTGATATCTGCTATTTATTTATTTTTCCATCTAAAATTGCACAACAAAATTTCTGCAAAATTTTTCCTTAATAATAAATTTCCATAAAGTAATGCCCGAGTTTATAAACTAAGATTGATTCTGTCATTTTAGTTTCACTCAAATTATTGCTAGATTGAGTTTTGCAATACAGTGAGAATCATAATCTATGTAAAAGATACAAAAAAGAGGAAGACATAGAGTAGAGTAGGAGTTGGTTGGTTGGAGTGAAGTACTTGAAAATCTCGACTCGCAATAATGAAAAGCAGACTTGAATACATAACTCTACTACACTTACATTCTGCCTTTGGGGGATCCATAACCATGGCCGGTTTTCTCTTTTCCCATAAAAGTTACGTTACGTATAAGTAAAACGTAAAAATACGTACAAATAAATGTATCATATCAATATAAATCAAAAGAAATCATCTATATAAAAGATACAAAAATGAATGTATAGTGCCTTTGTACAAACTTTTTCTCTTATTATATTTCTTACTTTTTTTATAGAGAGGGAGGCAAACGAGCAGGTGGCTCACGTGATGGTAAGTGATTACCGCCGCCCATGAACACCTGGTATACCAGGAGCATAGCAGATGCGTTGCCGGCCTTTGAGTGTCCCCCTCCCCCAGAATTTCGAGGGAGGGGGGTGTGTGGGCCTCCAGTAACCTGCACTCACCAGACGAAACGCAGAAGTTTGTTAAACTTTTACTTCACGTCGGTATTCTGTGAGGTCGTGGTACTTCCCCGGTCGAGCCGGCCCATTCATGCAACAACAAAAGCTGATGCGTGGCTCTACCATTTATATTGTCACATTGTAAAAGCGTTACGATAGACGAGTGGTTGGGCAATCAGAATTTGAGACAAAAGACCCGATTTCGATCCCCAAGTGGCCGGCTCGTACCGATGTGTTTTTTCAATAATCTCTGTACGAATTATGTCGTTGGCTTGAAAAAGACGGCGACGGGCTCACCACCTGTCACATTGTCTCAAAAATATCTTCACTAGAAGGGCTTTATTGGGAACGGTGTGAAGATAACTTATATTGTATGTACATAAATTATTAAATAAATTAATTATTGTATGATAAAATTAATTGGTATTGCCTTTTAAATGAAATTTTATAATATGTATGATTATTAACTATTAATGTAAGTATATATATTGAATATAACATAATTTTAATAATCCCTATCTCTCTTTCTCTTTATCCCCCTCTCTCTCTCTCTCTCTCTCTTTTCTCTGTCTTTCTCTCTTTCTCTCCCTATATTATTAATAATCGATACGTTTATTTTTATAACATATTATTTATTATTCGTACCTTGTGTAATTGGCCCCACCGTAAACAATTGGCACAGCATTATTTTTTAATCCATGTAATAATTTTTCCGTAACGTAGTCTTCGCTGAACGAATTTTCGAATGATAAATAAAAGAAGTAGTCTTTTGAATCAACTTATTACAGTCATCTTCCTTGTCTCGTTCGCACTTCAAAGTTCCACACCTACCGTAAATGTCCACATTCAATTTATACTTTTTCAGTTGCACTTGCAAATTTCTAACAAAACTTTCACGGCCACTTCTTGAGTAACAGTTAGAAACAAACCAAGCGGCAGCCTTAGTTTTTGTTTTTAACTGTATCTTTAATTTTTCACTGGCTGGATGCATTTCTTCTAATTTCATCCAATGCATTTCTGTCCTGGGGCCTATTATGTTCTTTTCTGAATCTCGAATCACAATATATCCCCATTTCGCCTCTGAATCTAACTTATACGTCCATGTCCAGTTAAAGAAACCATCAAGCTGAGTTGAACACACTGGATAATTATCAGCTGACTCAATAGATGCAAACGCAAACTTTTGATGCGGCGACCTTCTGTCTGGCAAATACATTTTATTCATTCGTACAACTTCCGGACCAGAAAAAGCGATGACATCAAATTTCGTATAATCCCCTAGATAAGATCTGTCTCCAGTGACGAAGCAGTTTGTGTATGTACAATTCCTTTCTATGAATCCATTTTGTCCCTCGCCCATGTACACGAATGGCACATTTTTCGATGATGTCCATCGTAAGATATATTTTAACTGTATTTTACTAGGTATGATTTTGTTACTGCTATCTTCTTGTCTCTCTTCATGTCTTTCTTCATGTTGCTCTTCATACTCTGACACTTTTTCAATAATTTCGTTTATGCTTTTCTCCATTTCGTATATTTTGCTATTGATTGTTACACTCTGTTGTGTATATTTTATATCTTTTAAAGATAAATATATAAACACTAAAATAGAAGTCGTTGTGCAGCCGAAAAATAATTTAATATAAATGTTATTTCTCATTTTGAAAAAAATCTATTTGCGTTTAATATTGTGTATAGAAGACGCGTGCGCGTGCGCGTTCCGTGCCGGAACATATCGTCACTGACGGAAAAACAAACATTGACTCAAAATCGTATGTAATGTAGTGGACACGGTGTTTATATTCATCCTCATGACTTTTTGTCATTTTAGAATCGTTCACAAGTTTAACTTACGTTAAAACATGTGATAATGACATGTTTTTATATGAGCATTACTTTTATAAAATAAAACGAACGAGTATACTATGAGTATAATACTGCACTGATTGTTATGAAACGAAAAAAAATTTAAAAATAATATTCGATACTGTGCTACTGGGAACATCGAATAAAATATTTCGTTAGTGTAATAATGTCTGTGTAACTAATTTATTTATATATATATACATTCTGTATATGTTTTTATGGATTATAAATATGTTATATTAATCAAATTTATGTAACATGAGTGTAATCAAGCATTAAGGGAAAAAGCAGTTCAATTAGATACCTGTATTTATTTAACTATTGACATTAATTAGTCGCGTTCGATATGTGAACCCCATAAGATATCTTTTCACATAATAATTTAAATATCTTTAAGCAATTCCCAATACAGGGGATTCTACGATTATAATTGTTGTTAGTTAATAAGTATTGTAAATATTAACATAATTTTTTCTGTAAATAAATATTTATGAAAATTTAATATTAATTTTAATCATGAATAATTATGTAGTTAGTTAGTTTAGTAGTAGAGTTTGTCTAATGAAAATTTAAGTTTTCAGTCGTTTCATAAAATGCAGAATTTAATTGTTGAAAAGAAACCATTTGCACAATTTAAAAAAATAAATGTTAATGATAAAAAATTAAAATAACCAAAATATATTTTCTTACTTGCTTCTAACAGCGACTGCGTAGCGTGATGTCTGCGTAGCGTGATTGAAGATATCTGCAATCATCATCTGATGATTGCAGATATCTTCAATGTATACACATCTCACACGCTTATACACACTATTGACCACACTTATTAGCGTACTTTTTGTTATTGCCCTTATTACAGTCATTTATTAATATTTCATAGAAAACACCAAAACTTAGGCGCATTGTTGGTTAACAAACTACTAATATACGCCGACAACAGTAACACAAAAGGGAATGCATATGTTTATAGGAAATCGTTATGCTTTTTATATTTCCGTACGCAGTTCTGAATGAAGAAATCAAAACAGTTTTCATTTTCCTTCGTGTATATTCAAAACAAAACTACTGGATATAAAGTATTGTTATCACTCGACATCCAAACTCATTCTGTCCGTTGAAGATTTATTTTTTATTTATATATGTACATACAACAAAACAAAGAATTATTAAAACAGAAGTCACGATAGTCTTGTCTTGTCTTAGTCAGATAGGTTGGGTAGTCGGAATTTCGAGTCAAGTAACCCGAGTTCGATCCCCAGTTGGCAGGCTCGTACCAAGGAGTTTTTCAAAAACTTATGCACGAATTATATCGATTGCTTGGACAGAAAGACGGCGACGGGCTCACCACCTGTCACGTTCTCCTGAAAATATCTTCGGTGGAAGGTGGACCGAAGAGACTAAATTTTCTAGACTAGACCTCTGTCTACCCCTGTATTGGGAATTGCGTGAAGATATTTATTTATTTTTCAAACAGAATATCTTCCAATAGTTCCACAGAGGAGATATGGTTATTAAATTATGTTTTTTATTAATAAAGTCTCTCATACCTGAACACACCTTATAGTTGAAAATATAGTTGTCTCTACGCTGAACACACCTTATAGTTTAACAGAGTATAGTAGCGCATAGGTCATTCATTTTTTGAGCAATTGATATATAATCACTACACTAGAGAAACAGATTGGCGTTCGCGACACCAGACAACTAGCACCTTGAGCCACAGCATCCGAGTGGTTGAATAATCGGCATTGAAATCGGAACACTCAAGTTTGAATTGATCCCGGCAGGGATCGTACCAATGAAATTTTTAAAACATTTTATTAATGTTATCAATATTTTTACAAGTAAAACCTGGTATATCGGTCATAGCTGGTGTCAAGTTCTAAACCAACACATTATTCTATTCAGTTTAATCAGAGTATTAAGTCACGATAGCCGAGTGGTTGGGTGGTCGGAATTTCGAGTCAAGTAACCTGAGTTCGATCCCCAGTTGGCAGGCTCGTACCAAGGAGTTTTTCAAAACTTATGTACGATTTGTATTGTTGGCTGAACTATAGAGCAGCCTAAAAAAATCTTAATACCTAGATATCTGACTACCGTATTATTGGTAATGATTTTTGAACATTGATTTTAAAACATTTTATTAATGTTATCAATATTTTTTTACAAGTAAAACCTGGTATATCGGTCATAGCTGGTGTCAAGTTCTAAACCAACACATTATTCTATTCAGTTTAATCAGAGTATTAAGTCACGATAGCCGAGTGGTTGGGTGGTCGGAATTTCGAGTCAAGAGACCCGAGTTCGATCCCCAGGTGGCAGGCTCGTACCAATGGGTTTTTCTAATACTTATGTACGAATTATATCGTTGGCTTGGACAAAAAGACGGTGACGGGCTCACCGCCTGACAGGCGGTGAGCCCGTTGCCCCGAAAATATCTTCGGTGGAAGGTGGGTCGAAGGGACTTAATTGTCTAGACTAGACCTCTGTCTACCCCTGTATTGGGAATTGCGTGAAGATATTTATTTATTTATTTATTTACCTTTAACATTACTTATGAAAATATTCCTATCATTAATTTGTATTATAAAATAAACAAATAAATATGTAATAGTAACTTCACATACATATCTCTGATCCCTAATTAATTAACTAAAGCACTCAGCAACACTTATGCATAACAAACATTCTGACCCGAGAGATCATACAAAAGTGGTTTTCGGCATTTATCCGTACGGGAATCGAGCCCTGGACTTCGGTGCAGGCGACACCTTAAAAACCAGTGTGTACGCTGCTCGACCACGTAAATCGTCGTTAAATAAATACTTCAGGATGAACTATTCCGTCAATTCGGCTTTTTCATCTAATGTAAGGTCCCCAATATATATTGGGTTACTAGCGCTTTTTACAGAGATGGCAATCGTAATGTATTAAGAACAAGTTCATAAATAAATTAGGTATTTACCTCCTAATTAAGCTTGTGAAAAAACAAACAGCGCTATTATCATCAGCCATTTTTTTAGGCCAATTTTTTTTATTTTTAAAGTTTACATTAAGACGATAATATGAGGCCACTCTTTCCGTAAGTTTTATTAGAGACAACTAAATGAAAAGCCTTAAATATTATATTAAATACTAGGTCCCCCCCCTCCCCGCGGCTTTTCCCGCAATTTAACACTTAAGGCGGAACCCTTGTTATGTTTCTAAAATAAAAGTAGTTATGCCTATGTTACTCCTTTTAACATTAGCTATCTGTCAGTGAAAGTCGTGTTAAAATTGGTCCAGCCGTTTCAGATTAGCCGGAACAACCATACAGAAGACAGACAAAAATAGTTAAAAGAAAAATATTTTGGTGTATGTACATATTCATATACATGTAGTAAAATAGGTTATTTCAATATTACAAACAGACATTCCAATTTTATGTATATGTTTAGATGTTTAGATAAGATTTTATATATATATATATATATGTATATATATATATATATATATATATATATATATATATATATATATATATATATATATATATATATATATATATATATATATATACATATATATATATATATATATATATATATATATATATATATATATATATATATATATATATATATATATATATATATATATATATATATGTATATATATATATGTATATATATATATATATATACATATATATATATATATATATATATATATATATAACAAAGAAGCAACCCAATAACGGGCAGTAGCGTCTAAGGTGCAAGGTGTATGGTACTGTGTTGGCCAATCAGTTTGCCACGCATGGCGATTATAGCAAACCCAACCGTTCGAGAGATGCCTTTGCATTAGCGCGTACTTTTACAGTTCGTTATAATTATATGATGACGATGATACATAGTCGATTATTTTTGTATGAAAACTAGCAGGACCTACATGCAGGGCCACCTATCGCGTCACAATGTGAATGTAACCCATTCTCCTATCCCAAATTTTAATCTAAGATATATAAAGATTCATCAAAATCCGCCTAATCGTTTGAGAGGAGTTCGGTCACATACTCACGCACAGAACAATTATGTGTGTAAAGATTTACCTAAAGCTCAACTACAAATGAAAATGTCATGAGATGACCTGCATGTTTGTGAAAAAATACACTTTGTTTTAATGTTATCTGTGCTATAGAAGATAAAACCACTGCCTTTTTAAATAGCAAGCTAATAGTTGTGGCTTTAAGGCGTATTATCGCATTGTACAGCCTAATCTACGCCGAAAAGATAAGTGCGCGAGCGTTAATTTGAGAGCAAATATGTTTTCCTTGTTAAACAATCTTATTGTTGATAAGTATTGTACTTATTTAACTATGCGCACCTCACAGCTTTGCTCGCAGTTTAGCAGTCCAAAAGGAAAATATTTTTTCTAGAATAGAGTTATGTAGAATATAGAAATGGTAATCGGAATTTGTGTCAAGAGACCCAAGGTACCCGAGGTACGAGTACCCGCTACCACCTGGGTAACGAAACCCAGTTGTCAAGTGAGTACTAACGGGTTTTTTCATATTATGTACGTTTCATCACGTCGGCTTACTCGTACATATAAAGATGACGACTGGCTTACCACCAGTCATATTGTCCCAATAATGTCTTCGATAAAAAATGGATCGAAAAGACTTAATTGTCTAAACCGCTGCCTAGCTATTGGGAATAGCGTGTAAATATTATTTTTTTATGTAAAATACGGGCCTGAAATAGCTTAGAGCTTGCTTTACATTAGTACAATTTGTATTACGTTATCAAACTCCAGTTAGATAGTACAGAGTGGGCCAAGAATTCGTTAACATTTAAATGTAACTTACCGCGCCAACTATTGCCGCGCGGGGCGCGGGCGCGGGCGAGGGCACTAGCTCGCTTCTTGGAAATTTAGTCGCAGTTGATCGCTTCACGGGGCCGCAACGCGCTTACTGCGTGAAACAGTTTTATTTAAACGACTTTTCGCTCATTACTGTGAGACGCTTATTTCGCGTTGAAAGAGAGAGAGAGTACACTTTATTGCATAAAAAAGAAATATAATATGACAAACAGTCTAAACATAAATGGTAGCACAATGGGCGGCCTTATCGCTCAAAGCGATTTCTTCCAGACAACCTTTTGATGGACAGGATTTAGAAGAAAAAAATCTGGTATAGGTAAGTAACAAATGAAAAGAAATATACACCAATACAAGTATTACGCAAAAAATAGATATGTAGTCAATTAAAGATAAAGATAAATATATAATACAAACTTACATACATACATTCATAAAATGGTAGCACAATGGGTACAAATATATACACAAATATATAATAAAATACATACAGATATAATTGTTCAAAGTTGAGTTACTAATCATTAACTCTCAAAAGATAGGTAGTAATTTTTAACAGCAGTTTTAAAAGCTGGAATGGATTGAGCTTGCCTTGCTGTTAAGGGTAAGTCATTCCATAGTCGGACAACTTGGACCACGAACGATCTATCTAAAAATTTAGTACGGTGGGCAGACATATTTAAATTTAAGTTCTCTGAAGACCTCAAATGTAGGGTATGTGTGTCGTTAAGGAATTCAAAACGTTTTTAAGGTAAGATGGATATGAAGGATGAAACAACACACTGTATAGAAGCGAAAGAATGTGAGAATTCCGGCGAAGCCGAATTGGCAGCCACTTGAGCTTAGTCCGAAAAACTGAAACATGATCATATTTACGTAATCCAAATATAAATCGTATGCAAAAATTTTGAAGTCGCTCAAGCTTATTAAATTGCTGCTCAGTTAGATCTAGATAGCTGGCATCAGCATAGTCGAGGATTGGAAGTAAGAGAGATTGTGCAAGAGCAACCTTGGAGGCAGTAGGAAGAAAATTGCGTAATCTTCTCAAGCAATTTGCGGAAGCGAACAGCTTGCAACTAACTTCCTGTAACTGAGGTCCCCACGACAATGTCTTGTCAATAATAATCCCTAAGCTCTTAACTTTATCACTTATTGGGATTACATGTCCTTCAAAAACTATCTGTGGATGGTCTTGTAGAGATGATTTAGCGATCATCTTAGAACTTCCTATAACAATCACATGGGTTTTTGAAGGATTCACTTTTAAACCATAATTTTTGCTCCACTTCGATATACGCTCTAGATCATCATTATTAGAATTAATGGCAACTGATAATTCACTGGGATAAGCTTGGCTATATATTTGTAAATCATCTGCATAAAGATGGTAAGAAGAAATTAATTCGTTGGATATTGAGTTTATAAAAATTGCGAAGAGTAAAGGAGATAAAACGCCGCCCTGTGGTACACCAGCAGCAGTATTACACCAACCAGAAAATGAATCGTCAATTTTTATACGCTGCCGGCGTTTATACAGGTAGCTACGAAACCAATCAATCGCTGTTGGATATATGTTAAGAGAGCCGAGAATACCTAATAATATGTCGAAATCGACAGTGTTAAAAGCGTTGCTGAAATCAAGTAAAGTGAGAATAGTTAATTTACCTGCTTCCATACATGCTCTGATATCATCCGTAATATTGACTAAGGCAGTTGTCGTGCTATGTCCCGGACGAAAACCAGATTGTAAAGGATTTAAACAAGAATTTTTTAGAAAAAAATATCTGAGCTGGTTACACACTAAACGTTCTAGGACTTTTGATAGGAATGGTAAAATAGAAATGGGACGGTAGACGGAATAGGTCGCAGGGTTGATTTTTTTTTGGTAAGGGAATAATTTGAGCATTTTTCCATAAAGTTGGGAAAACACCACAGGATACAGAGGAGTTGAGAACATGACAAAGAATTGGAGTGATAATATCCAGAATAGGAAGTAGCATATTACGGCTGATACCGTCACAACCCACTGCATTGGAAGTTATCGACAGCACGCTCTTCTTAACATCACAAACAGAAAATTGATTTAAGACAAAAGTTGAATGATCGGGAGTTGGAAGAGATGAAAGATATTGTAACGTGTTTGATTTGGACAATATATATATATATATATATATATATATATATATATATATATATATATATATATATATATATATATATATATATATATATATATATATATATGTTTGTGATGTTTTCCCAACTTTATGGAACCTAGTATTGTTATTAAATATCACTTTTTCACGGCACCTCGTTTGGACTTCACCGTCACTACCTTCGCTTCAGAAACTGGTCCAGACGGAGACGGAGAATCAATCTTGCTAAGGTCTTTAAGACAAAATATACGATGACGGGAACCATCCGTTTTAGCGATATACACACACCCTTCTTTTGTCCAGCACTTCGAGAATCCAAACTTCTCACGGGCCGCCATAAACGCGTCGTGCCGTGACTTAGTTAAAAACTCTGATATTGTTTTGCCTGAACCCTTAAGTTGGGTTTTAGAAAACCAAATTTTATCTCGCAGATTAACATCTCGGAATTTTACCAAGGTCGGTCGAGTTTTGTGAGGCGCTGTCAGTCGGCGCTTTTCGCAATTCCTCTTCAAAGCTTGCCATCCTTTTCTGGAAAACATCCATTAAATCCGACATAGTGTTTTTGAGTGACGTCTCCATGGTTAGGCAAATGAGATTGATTTAAATATAATGATTTAAATATAGCGTTTAAAGTAGATAGGCATGAAAAAAAAACACTCACTGGTAGGAAAATCAACTAAATATTTATCCTACAACCATTTATGATATATTAAAAGACAACTTAATATTATTTTAAAGTAAAAATTACGGAGCTAAATATTTCACGTCAGTCAAATCAGTCAGTCAAAGAGAACATGAACATGGTTTACACGACTTAAGTCAGTGTCCAAGTGCTCCTTTAATAAAGAAATGGGTGAAGAAGTTCGAAGAGACGGGATTCACACTAAATGTGAAACAAACCGGCGGCCCACGGACTTCTCGGAGCGAAGAGAACGTGCAGCAAGTTTCCGCTTCTGTTCGACGTAATCCAGATTTATCGACACGCAAACGTTCGGCTGAATTAGGGTTATCCCGCACATCATCACGCCGTATTTTGAAATTAGATTTGAAATTACATCCATATAAGAACTAAACGCTAATGATTTAAATTTGCTAAAAGTCATATGCCGAAACAATGTTAACTCGTTTCAGTAATTTTCTCAACATCTTATTTTCTGACGAAGCCCATTTTCACCTAAATGGACATGTAAACAAACAGAATTACAGGTATTGGAGTAGCGAAAATCCTAAAGCTAAACATGAGAGGCCACTTCACTGTCCTGAGGTAACTGTATGGGCTGCAATTTCAGCAAAAGGAATCATCGGACATTACTTTTTTGAAGATTCTCGAGGCCGTTCAGTTACTGTTAATTCTGCCGAGTATGTGAAAATGTTACGGGAGTTCTTAGCACCGATGCTACTGGAATTTGCTGGCTATAATCCTAACACATGGTTTCAACAAAATGGAGCCACGTGTCACACATCGAACGAATCCTTGCCGGTGGTCAAAGACATGTTTCCGGAAAAGCTGATATCCTGACGGGGTGACATCCCATGGCCACCCAGAAGTCCAGATCTATCCCCAGCAGACTTCTTTTTATGGGGTTATTTAAAGAGTTGTGTCTACATTGTTAAACCGAATACACTGCGTCAACTTAAAGAAAAAATCATCGAAGAGATGTGGGCGATCTCGCGGTCTCTTTGCAGAAGAGTATTCGAAAACTTCAGGACTCGCTTAGATGAGTTCAAAAACCGAAACGGTGGTCATTTAGACGAAATAATTTTTAAAAAATAAATAACAACTAATTAGCTTTCTCGTAAATAAACGATTTCTAAAATATGTTAAATGGTTTTTTTATACGATTTTTTCAAATGTTAACTAATTCATGGCCCACCCTGTACGATCATTATCTCGCAATAATGTTCTATTTCATGATATCTCACTAATCTTATTTTCTTAAAGATGTTTTCTTTTTCACCCATTCTCACCGTTCACTTATAATTGCAACTAACAGTTAATTTGAAGTAACTGTATTAGACCAGTTAATTTGAAATAATAAAATGTTCAACCAAGATATTTTTATATAAAAACTGGAGGTAGCTAGAATTTTATTAAGCTATATTTTACGACTGAAAGAACTAAAGCAGTAAATTTTTACTCAAATATTTTTATAGCGTTGACATAGATATTAAAAAATATATTAAAAGATAACCAAGATGGCAGAGTGGTTGGGTGATCGGAATTTCAATCAGGAAACCTGATCCCTGCGAGGATAACTGGTACTGACGAGTTTTCTGTAATCACTATAGTTTTTATTGTTACACTAAAATGACTACAGCTCTCCACTTGTCCCGATATTGTCCCAAAAAAGCTCTGGTGAAATGTAGGTAGTAAGGACTAAAAATTATTTAGATCCATGCCTATACGTTTGAAGTATTTTGTATGAAATGAATATATACATACAATGTATACAATCTATCTATATATGGACATAAAATACTGCATTCGTATTTACTTAATATTTTTTTATCACGATAGTAGATATAAAGTCACGATAGCCGAGTGGTTGGGTGGTCGGAATTTCGAGTCAATAGACCCAAGTTCGATCCCCAGTTGGTAGGCTCGTACCAATGGGTTTTTCAAAAACTTATGTACGAATATCGTTGGCTTGGACATAAAGACGGCGACGGGCTCACCACCTGCCACGTTGTCCCGAAAATATCTTCGGTGGAAGGTGGTTCGAAGGGACTTAATTGTCTAGACTCGACCTCTGTCTACCCCTGTATTGGGAATTGCGTGAAGATATTTTCATATTTTCATATTCATTTTTTTTATAAATAATTAAAGTTCATAACTATGACAAATCATTACTATATCTATTAATTTTAGTAACTAACTGGGCCACAGCGAATAGCCTAGTTAAGCTTAATAAAAATAAAAATTTTAAGTTAAATATATATATACAGTAAAATTTACACACATTACATACACATAAATATTTACATAGTAAAATGAATAGGCAGTATTTTCTTCGTGTAAAACATTTTTACCTGAACAGATTACCAGCTGTATGTAAGTCCAGTAACGATGGATCCATAGAGCAAATACCTAAAATATAAAATCGAATTTGTGCGGGGCTCAGAGGAAATGTCAAATTCGTTCCGTGGCCTTATTTCGCTCGGATTTGTTTTGATTCGACCGAAGAATCTCGTTATATCTTTTACCTATTATTTTCGTCGGAACAACGAAAGTAGTTTTGTATATACGAAATGTATATTATGTCTAGTGGCTATTTTTAAAATATGTAAATTTTTCTCTTTGTACGTTACTTATATTTCTTTTATTCAAGCCTTCGTGCTAAATTATCGTAAATTAGTGATAAGGTTGCTTACTTTATACATATATGTTCGATCTACGACATGGCGATACTAAGATTGTGATTAAAACTCGTAAATTTACCACGAATCTCCTTCCAATGCGTTTTTCAAAAACTTATGAACGAATTATATCGTTGGTTTGGAGATTAGGATGGCGACGAGCTCACCACCTGTCACGTTGTCCCAAAATATCTTCGGTGGAAGGTGGGTAGAAACGACTTAATTGTGTAGACCTCTATCTACCCCTGTAGTGGGAATGCCGTGAATATTTTTTGTATATTGAATAATATCTGAAATAACAATGGCTTTATTTATAGCATTCTTTATAAATCTATAAAAGTCAACTGTATGAAATAGGCAACTCCTCAAAAGATTTGCCACAATCTACACGGCTAGCTACATTGGCTTAAGATGCGGGTGTCCGGCACCAAGCTGCATTTCAATCTGGTATTTTAGAGATGGTTGTTCAACCATTTGTCCGTTTTTATTGCCGCTTTTAGGCTGTTCCATTTGTCATCATACGGCATCCATGCGGAGCATGATTGGAGGGATGCTTATGATGATACTATACGCTACGGGTTTACTGCTACACTCTTAGCAA
The DNA here is from genome assembly GCA_029286605.1 of Sericinus montela. Lineage (NCBI taxonomy): Eukaryota > Metazoa > Arthropoda > Insecta > Lepidoptera > Papilionidae > Sericinus > Sericinus montela. The sequence continues at coordinate 4,103,890 of JAGSMR010000017.1, read as the reverse complement.
GCTAAGCCTCCAAAATAAATAGAAATTACTATTGTTCTCATTTGAAAGGTATACAGAAGAGTATCGGTTATTTCTTAGGCGTGGAAACTTATTTGTAACCTTTTATATGGCAGAAGATTGCAAGCGAACAGTCGGTTTGCCTAATAAATTACCATATTCACTCACAAGACCAAAGCGATTACCATGACTAATGTGCGCGGGCGAAACAGCAGTCAAATGCTAGTAATAGAACAAAGTTATTGAAAGAAATAAAATTTTATGCTAACCATATTTTTCTATTAACGAAATATTATCTTGTTTTACGTGAAAGTAAACTCATCGAACTGGAAATTAATTAAATCACTTTTTGCTATATTTCAACCAGCAAGTTATTCCATTATTTTTCTCTGCTTCAGAATCACAGGAAAACATGTACACAGAGGTATCAAAAATGTGAAACTATGTTTGTAATTTTGAATCCGTTCTAATATTTTTTACCCAATAAAGAAGAGTAAAAAAACAGTATCCCTTTTTAAAATTTTTTAAAACTAACTCATTTCTCCGCCACTAAACTGTTTTTACTTATTGTTACTAATTACTGAGAGCATTTACATCTGAGATGATTTATAAGATTAATTTTAATCTTCACGCGTTCCCAATACATATACTACCTTAGGTAGTCAAAGGTACAGAAAATTTTGTCTTTTCGGACCACATTTCACCGAGGCTTATTTGGTACAACGTTACGACGTATTAGTGTCCAAGTATTACGATTTGTATCTGCTTCTGTAACGAAAATATATTATATCTATTCTCTATTTTTATTTACAAAAACGCAAAATTTGTAAACAATTAAATGGATTGATTTGAAATTTCCATACACCTTTACTTTGCTATATAACTTCACGCAATTCCCAATACAGGGGTAGACAGAGGTTTAGTCTAGACAATTAAGTCCCTTTGACCCACCTTCCACCGAAGATATTTTCGGGACAACGTGACAGGTGGTGAGTCCGTCGCCGTCTTTATGTCCAAGCCAACGATATAATTCGTACATAAGTTTTTGAAAAACCCATTGGTACGAGCCTGCCACCTGGGGATCGAACTCGGGTCTCTCGACTCGAAATTCCGACCATCCAACCACTCGACTATCGTGACTTATCGTGCTATATAACTGTGTAAAGATAAATAAATAATAAATAAATTAATATCTTCACGCAATTCCCAATACAGAGGTAGACAGAGGTCTAGTCTAGACTATTAAGTGCCTTTGACCGACCTTCCACCGAAGATATTTTCGGAACGACGTGACAGGTGGTAAGCCCGTCGCCGTCTTTATGTCCAAGTCAACGATACAATTCGTACATAAGTTTTTGAAAACCAAACCCAAACCCATTGGTACGATCCTGCCATCAGAGGAACGAATTCGGGTCTCTTGACTCGTAATTCCGACCACCCAACCACTCGGCTAAATGTAAAGATAGCAGCGTATGTATATTATAGTACCCACGGGTATGAGAAATTCTAAGCAGAGTATCGATATTTTATGTCGAACATTTAGACACCAACTTGCACTCGAATATAAGACTTAAATGAAATGCTTTTAAGCGTGTTAATAATCAAGGAGTGTCTAGGGAAATCTGTGTGCTAGATGGCTCCCAAATGACCGTTTCTGCGTAATGAACTGACGTATCATAGCTCGAACGAAAGTAATGTGATTTGAAATGGAGCATTACGCAAATATTGTAGGCAGGATATACCCTACTTAGGTACTAATACAGGAAATTGAGCTAACAGCTTATTGGTAGTAAACGACTGCTGTTTTTTATAGAACTGTCTGTCTGTATAGAATGTGAAATTCGTAATCACTATCTATCAACATAACTGATTTTTGAGTCATTATCGCATGGATATTTATTGGAGTTAATCTCTAAAAATATCAAACCAAATCAAAGCAACACAGGAAGGTGGCAACATAGGCTAGCTCCATCAGATGTAAGCTAAGTACGATTATTAAATCTCACATCTGTACTCACAATATTTTCAACACAACAATAGTGTAGTGTAGTCACTTTTTTCTAATCAGCTTTTTTCAATATTATCGTTTTTTTGTAATTGTATTGTTTGGAAAATAATACTAAGTTGATCATTTAAAAACTAAGTGTTCTTAGTGCGATGTGTTTACGGCCTAAGAATATGCCCTTCCATTTCTTTATGTGGATGTCGTAAGAGTCGAAGAAGGGAAAGTTTTAAGAATGTTATTACCTACAGACAGATCAGACAATCGGTTAACCAAAACGAAAAATACCGGACCAAAATTTAGTGAACTCATGACAGCGTTTAAGGTGCTTGCTGTTGCTTGCCAAGCGTAGCGATTACAGCCATCCCTGATATACAGGAGAGGCCTATGATTTGCAGTGGACTTTTACCGGACTTTATAATGATAATGGAGTTTATATAATGTTAATATTTTTGTTTTCGAGCCATTTTACTGTATACAAAATGTGTGTATGTGCGTTATTAATTGCACTTGTGCATGGTATGTTAATCAATTTTAACCAAAAAGAAATCATTTCTTTAGATAAAAACAATTTTCTATATTTTTTACAGGGAGTAAAACTATAATATCTATTTTTTATAGAAAAGGGAGGCAAACGAGCAGGTGGCTCACGTGATGGTAAGTGATTACCGCCGCCCATAATCACCCGCAATACCAGAGGCTTAGCAGATGCGTTGCCTCCCTTAGAGTGCCCCCCTCTCCCAGAATTAGGGGAGGGGGGTGTGTGGGCCTCCGGTTACCTGCACTCACCAGACGAAACGCAAAAGTTTGTTAGACTTCTACTTTACGACGGTATTCTGTGAGGTCGTGGTACTTCCCCGGTCGAGCCGGCCCATTCATGCAACAACAAAAGCTGATGCGTGGCTCTACCACTGTTAAGTGGTATATAATATATAATCAAATATATGTGTATTGAATTTTGCCCAAACTATATCATCAAACTATAGATCAGGTTGTCTACTAAAGACGTTTTGTAAACATATTTAGTAAATGAATTTAGATTTTTAATTTAAACACAGATATTACGTAACTAACCTTGAACGACATGTTCATTTCTTATATTTATCCAAGAAGGTTGAAACGAGTAAGCGGTTACGATGGTAACGGTAGACCCATATGACCAACACCAATCGGGCTAACTCTGCAAAAGAAATTTGGATAGGGCATATCTACAAGGCCCGCCCGACCGTTTCAGACTCTTTATGCAGTATGCAGATGCTGTCACATGGCTCTAATAGGAAAAGATTATGTTAAAAACATTTATAATATTTAATGTGAAATTTAACACACTTTTAGTTTACTCAACAGCTGTAAGTTATATAATATGGATAACATAATTTTTCTAAATACAAAATGACTAATTTCAATTAGAACTCGTTTCAAAAGACTTTCATACCATTCCAAAGAACTTTTTAATTTTTATATGAACTATTTGGAGAGAAAATTTAGGAATCAGTATTTTTGCAAATAAGTTAGGTGGAATACAGGGGAAGTCAGAGATCTGGACATTAAGTCCTTCGGCCTACCTTCCACTAAAGACATTTTTGGGACAGCATGACTGGTGGTAAGCTCGTCACCGTCTTTACGTCCAAGCCAACGATATAAATCGTATATAAGCTTTTTTTTATAAAATCCATTGGTACGAGCCATCAAACTCGGCTCTCGTGATTCGAATTCCGATCACACAATCACTCGGCTGTCATATCGTGAAAATATAGATAGAGAATTATGTATTATGTACCTTGCTATTTGTGATGACGATAAGATGAAAGCAATTAGTATCAATTATATTAATCAATTTCAAATAGTTAAGACAATGATATTGATACGAAGGATTTGCATAGCAAACGCAGACATTAATTAAGTTGGGAGTTTCTAGTCATCGACTAGGATTTCTAGTCGTGTATATAATAATGTTAACAGTGTTCGTAGGTATTGGATGTAATCTATCATTTTAATACTCTAAAATAGAATATATTTTTTTAAATAGAATAGAAAAAAACTTTAATTTCTCTTCCACAGCATATAACATAAACATATTACTAGAAGAATAAAAACAATAAAGAAGAAAAACACGAATAAGTTATTCAGACGAATATAATAGGTGCTGTAGTAGTGCCATAGCGTTGGTTTTCTGCTCGTATCTAGTTGAAAGTGTCTAGAGTGTCCCTGTTGTAATTTGTATTATTAAAAAATTGTATTATTAAACATATTATTCTCTTGATCTTGATAATGATCTTCATATTGACATGTATTGTCAAAATGAATAATTGTCCGTGTAAAGTACATATAAAATTAGTGAGTTAATGCTAGCTGTCCCCCGCGGCTTTGCCCGCGCAGTTTAACACTTGAGGACTTGAGGACGGACGGACGGACGGACGTACAGACAGACAGACAGTGTCATGCAGTGGACTTTGACAGCCTTTTAAGTACGTACGTATGGAAACATAAAATATAGTCTCGAATATTATATCTAATCTAAATAGAAACATTATGTAAACAGTACAAAACTAACATAGGTAATGCAATCGGAATATTAGTGAAACGGTCAAAGTTGTTTTAGATGTAGATCTAGATAATGCGAGTTTAGTTGTAACAACGTACGGACATATTTTTTACCAGTGGTAGAGCCACGCATCAGCATTTGTTGTTGCATGAATGGGCCGGCTCGACCGGGGAAGTACCACGACCTTACAGAATACCGGCGTGAAGTAGTCTAACGAACTTCTGCGTTTCGTCTGGTGAGTGCAGGTAACCAGAGGCCCACACACACCCCTCCCCCATTTCTGGGGGGGGGCACTCATCTGCTATACCTCTGGTATTGCGGGTGTTCATGGGCGGCGGTAATCACTTACCATCACGTGAGCCACCTGCTCGTTTGCCTCCTTTATCTATAAAAAAAAAAGTAAAAAAAACATATATTCTTATGGGGTTGGTAGATCATTCAAAACTTTTGCGATTTTGACTGAAAACCTTGATGAAATTTTAGACGAGCTTATCTTGTTGAAATACAATATGTAAATACAGATGAAGCATTTAAAGATAGATCAAACATACATACGTAAAAAAATAGAACTTCATTACTTAATGGTAGTTTTCTCAACAAATTCGTATAATTATATTCTGTTACTACTTTGCTAGTACGTAGACGTAGAGAAAAACTCTAAACCTGTACGGTTAATAACTTTCCCGTTTAACTTTGGTTTTAAAACTATCGTTGACCTATTCTTTACTTTTATAAACATTCAGTTGAAAATTTTCACATTCGAATCAGTGGAAGTTCTGATTTTCATACAATTTCCATTTAATTTAACCAAGAATACAAAGTATTACATCGTGAGCTTCGCAATTAGGTTGACAGTTTTAGGCTTAAACACTATAGGATACTAATGACCTATAATCGTAGCTTTAATAAGAACTCATTAATTAGTCGTTATTCCGCTTAAACATCTGTCCCCTTATACCTAAATGTCAATTGCTAGTCGGGTAATTGAATACATTAAAGTGACTCACTTCAAAAATAGAGATTTTTTTTAATTATATTGCACAACTCTACATGCAAATATAAATAGTTCGAAGAGAAGCAGAGAGAGCGAGAGACCACAGATGCGTGCATAACCTCTACAGAATGTACCGCTACCGCTAAACAGGCACGAAGAGAGACCGAAAGCACAAAATAAATAGTAAATATTACCTGAGAAGATCACCGAAGAGAAGTGAAGCTTCGGTGCTCTTCTTCACATTGGACCAGATGTGCAACGGTGTTATGCATTATGATCTTATAATAACATCTCAATAATAATGAATTGTCACAAAGTAACGCCTGCGCCTTTTAACTATCTTAAGAATAACGATAGCGATAAGTTGGATTGGAACCGATCCATGATCGGAATTCAATTTAGGAAACTAAAATTCGAGATAGGGACAACATCACATACGTTGCTCCGATCCCAATTTAAGATGCTAAAGCACTTGAGGTATAGGAATTGGAAACAACGAAGGCACCACAAACACCCAGACTCGAGAAAATGTAGAAAAAGTGGTTTTTCTACATTGACCCGTCCGGGAATCGAACCCTAGAGGTCCCTCTAGATTGCGATACCTTGAAAACCGGAGTTTACGCCACAAGTCCACGGAGGTCGTCAAAATTAGATCCCAGGTGGAAAGCACGTGCCAATGATTTTTTTCGAAACTGATGTACGATTTTAAAAACTAAGACAGTGATAGCCTCACCACTTATAACACATAATGCATATCATACCTTGTTGAATACAAGTACATATTAACGCGAAATCTCTAAATCTTTTAGATCTCATCTTATGAGACTTATTCAACAGAAGGATTTACTATATCCGCGATGCTTGATTAAAGAACTATTAAGTTTTTATATTACAACGACTTTAATGCATTTGTTTTCAGTTTTTACTACAAAATACAACTGGAAACTAACGCAAACGTAAATGATATATTTTTTACTATTTGAGTATTATACGTTACATTAATGTAGAATCATATAGCCTGTCAAAGTTTCGCATGAAAAAAAAAATAAGTTAGCTAGCAAATTTTAACGTAACATTTTCGGAATACTTACTGACTTAATAATTATTATTCTATCTTCACGTATGGATTACACGTCGCCTATGGACTGACGAGGTAACCAGAAGAAACAGATCGCCAAGTGTCACGATCCTTGCACACATTTATCGCTTCTTTCAAATTAATTTTTTTTTATTTTATTAGGTATCCTTATGTTTATTTTATTATATTATCCGTGTACTCTTGACCCTCGTCATTTCGAGCAATTGTAAGCGCTATATGTTTTCTTCACCATTCGGTTTTTGTTTTCTACTTCGAGAAAATATCTAATGTATAATATATTATGGGTGACGAACCCACCCGAGTGCGCAACCCAGAGGCGATAGGGCTCAGGGTAGTCCTTGACCAAGCATTAGCTCACCCGTCATACCGCCGCTGATCTAAACTTTGGCTCCGCCACAGACCACATTTCAGCCGCGGAGGGCAGGGAGAGCGGCAAATCAGCAGCAGCATCTCTTATCCTGCGGTTCCGCCTCAGCCACATCAGCGGTGTAAAGCTCACCAGAATTGCGTTTTATAGCGAAGTCAGGGGAATCGTAATACCAAAATTCATCTTCCACCACCGACTCCACCTGTGCTGTGGAGGACACGGAGAGCGAAGAGCGGTGCAAAGGCAACGTCGTAAACTCTAAGTTTGAGGCTGTAAGTTCAAAAGATATTGTGAGAATGTTCAACACTATTGAATGTAATAAAATGGCGGATCTATGGGGAATGTGCGTTGAAGTAATTGCTTCTATAATAGATTTGATTGCACCTCATTTGTCCATAATATTTAATAGTATTTCCTGATCTCATGAAACAAAGAAAAGTAATACTTTTATTTAAATCTGGCAGTACTTCGGACCCCACTAACTTTAGACCAATTTCGGTACTACCACACACAAAAAATTTTCTTGCTCGACTGTTAAGATATTTTAATTTAAACAAACTATTACACTGCAATCAGTTTGGTTTTACAATGGGTCGCTCAACAACGCATCGGTTGTTGAGCGAGTGGTGATGAGCTAATTAAGCATATATGTGAGGCTTTTGAAAGATCACAGGATGCTTTGGGTGTCTTTTGTGATCTCTCTAAGGCTTTTTATTGCGTTCATCATGAAACATTTGTCAGAAAATTACATCATTACGGTATCAGAAATACGGCTCTTGACCTAATTAAGTCTTATTTATCTAATAGAATTCAGAGAGTGGCAATCAACGGTGCGTATTCCTCTGGATCGACGGTAGCTATGGGCGTACCGCAGGGCTCGATTCTCGGTCCATTTCTTTTTCTCATTTATATTAATGATTTACCTTCCTTACTATAGGGAATAAACACGATGTAGTATTATTTGCTGATGATACCTCTATAATATTTAAAATCAAACGACATATTGTTACACTTGACGAGGTAAATGATGCTATGTCAAAAATAGTCCATTGGTTAAATGCTAATAATTTACAGTTAAATAGCAATAAGACTAAATGTATAAAATTTTCAACACCTAATGTTAAACATTTGGGTGATACCAATATACTAATAAATGGGGAAGAGTTGAGCTTTGTGGATACAGCTGTTTTTCTCGGAATAACACTTGACGCGAGGCTTCAATGGGGCCCCCCATATATCCCAAGTAGCGAGTAGGTTAAGCTCATATGCTGTAAGAAAAATAAGTCTCTTAACTGATATACAAACGGCTAGACTTGTTTATTTTAGTTACTTCCATAGCATAATGTCATATGGTATTCTGCTATGGGGTCATGCAGCTGACGTAGAAACAGTGTTTGTTTTACAAAAGAGGGCCATACGAGCTGTATATTGTCTAAATTCCCGAGCAACTCTTAGAGATAAATTTAAAGAAATTAATATTAAAATGTTAAAACACTGTTAAAACAGTGTTAAAACACTTGCCTCTCAATTCATATATGAAAATTTAATAGCAAGACTTCTGTTGTACATAATGTAAATACTAGGAACAAACACAAGCTTATAACACCGGTAACTAGACTTCATAGAGTAAGTAACTCGTTCGTAGGGCGGTGTATACGTTTAAGAAATTGATATATTAATGACAGTAACCCTTGGGAAAGAGGTGATCGCTTCCATGCTATTTCTAGAAAATATCACATTATATTTGTATAATGGATTATATTGTTAAAAATATTGACCAAAAAAGAGGATACCTACGGAGTTTCTTTCGCCTGTTTCTTCTTCATTAGAGGAACCTCATTACGAAACGGTGGTAGATTAAAAATGACCATCGATAAACGAATATATGTTCTTATGTCGATGAATAAATGATTTGATTTGACTCATCTTAATCGTTTCGTTTCAGACGGCTTAGGTTATGCCAGACAATTTACAAAGAGATCACATTTCCACTGCATTCAGTTTGCTTCTTCAATTTACTCGATTAAATTTTAAACAAAATGCAGTACCAGACTTCTTTACTGTCATTGCATATTTTTTATATATTGCTACATAATTCTTGTATTTTTAAAATAGTCAGATTAATGGTTGACCATTTTTTATAGATTTTGCCTTAAAATGTACTATACTTTATGCCATTTTTTGTCGGGCTGTGCGTGACGGGTGGCGGTCCCCATCGCCGCGTTGCTCGCTGCATTTTACACCAACGCGGACGAACTGGTGTGCGTCGCCTTGGGGGGACGCCCTAACCCTCGTTGGCATGGGTGCGCAGCTGTGTAGAATTGCAGCCCTGAAAAGGGCTGGCAGGGGTCGCGACGAGCACGCTTCTACAATGACCCCCGTAGGTGTCCCCATAGTTGAATTTGACTTTGAAATAATTTTTCATTTTAAAATTGATAATTACTATGACTGTCATTAATATCGTTGGTCATCGATTATCTTCTACATTTATGGTAAATTAAAAACAATACCCATCCATTAGGTGTGTGGCAATATGGGACTAAATTATTTGCGCCAGCTGAAACTCGCAGCAATAGCACGTCGGTCATTCATCTCCCGCCTTAACAAAGTCACCTCAAGCGAGCGCCCTCATCAATCAAATGAAGTGGCGACGGTTTCCTTCAGCAATAGCACTATGAACAAGGACTTATGTAATAAATACCAAACATACGGCAAGTCAACCCCGAGTGGTTTATTTATTTGTTTTGACAAAAACAATTTATAGTTTTTCATCATGAGTTTAAAATGTTAAATTTTAGAAAAAATATATAAATAATAAAAAACATCTTCACGCAATTCCCAATACAGGGGTAGACAGTGGTCTACTTTAGACAATTAAGTCCCTTCGACCCACATTCCATCGAAGATATTATAAGGACAACGTGACAGGTGGTGAGTCCGTCGCCGTATTTATGTCCAAACCAACGATATAATTCGTACATATGTTTTGAAAAACCCATTGGTACGAGCCTGCCACCTGGGGATGGAACTCGGGTCTCTTGACTCGAAATTCCGACCACAAAACCACTCGGCTATCGTGACTTTTAGGTCTAAAGGAAAATAAAATATTTGAAATACTCCAGCCGCTTGGTATTAGTGTAATGTTTGTAAACTCAATCATTAAAAGGCATAATGAAACTCCCTCTGTTTGTGACAGAAAAAGACCTAACGTCCACTTAATAAAAAGTAGACTTAAATGACTTTCAGGTTTGAAAATGTTAATATATTAATGTATAAACAAGGGGACACTTCTGCGGAAAGGACGTTTTTCTGGTTGCAATATTTATCGCACTGCAAGGTATACTATGTAATTTTTTATTTATTCAACAAGAGTTCAGTGTAGCCCCAGTAATTTACCCGCCTGAGGTCAAGTTGAGGAATCTGGTGCTTATGCGTTTTATCCGGAGAGTGAGGTAACCGGAGGCCTACTTTCTTATCCACATTCTTTCCCCTCTTTTCACTTTCTTAAGGTTAGGCCACGCTCCTGCAGTACTTCAGGTATTGCTAGTGTACGGGAGTACGGGGTGTACGGGTACGGGCGCTAGAAGTTACTTAAAATCAGGTTTGTTCAATCGATTAGTCCTTTTCCATCTGCCCCATAAACAAGAACGTCGTAGAACATGCGCAATAATTACATAGGATTAACTCACATATGTTCATAATAGTATAATTAGCTTGGAGTTATTTACATACATCTTAGTCCTTTAGGTAGTAATTGTATTAATTATTAACAGCCATTTAAAGAGACGGAAAAATACATAATATTTACTTGTCCGATATCAAGCTTTACGTCATGAATACAATATAAACAATATAATTAATTGTACAAACATATACTATGAAGTACCGATCGTATATTACCTACTACATCTATTATAAACTTCCAATAGCGAATGAACCGTGGCTTTAAAAAGACATTTCAATACTTTTGTTTGGTGGTTGGACACTGTAGGTAATTGTCATAATTAATAATTTAAAATAGGAAACTGGCCAATAATGAACCAAACAGCAAAAATAAAATTTAAAAAATATATAGTTTGCGTCACTTGGAATAATGAGTACGGAATAAAAAACATGAAGCAAAAATCATGAAACAACAAAAACTCCATACATGAAAGCTGAAAATTTTACACTCCTTTTGGGGCAGTCGTTTGAAAAGAGATACCAAATATATATTAAACTTAAATTAATGAACTCTTGTAAGATGTATGATCAATAATTCTTGCTTCATTCTTTTCAATTCAACAGGTTTAGGCACGTACTTATGTAAACATAATTTTATCGCTTTATCACTTGAACCGAGTTTCTAGTAAAGAGATTAATCAAACCGATCTTCAGTCGCATTACCAACTCGGCTTCGTGAACATCTGATATTCTGGCAGAGATTTATGTTCTTATAACAAGCTGCTTTGTTGATTGGAAGTAAATACAAACAGATATAATGATTTCTGGTATATACGCGAATACTACATATCTAATATAACATAATTTTCGAATTTTATCGCGATTTTTATTTAGTTTCACTCTCACATACAAACTCTTTTCTCAGTGGTAGAGCCACGCATCATCTTTTTTTGTTGCATGAATGGGCCGGCTCGACCGGGGAAGTACCACGACCTCAAGGTAAGAGGTAACCGGAGGCTCGCCCCCAATTCTGGGGGGCACTCTAAGGCCGGCAACGCATCTGCTATGCCTCTGGTATTGCGGGTGTTCATGGGCGGCAGTCATCACTTACCATCCCGTGAGCCACCTGCTCGTTTGCCTCCCTTTTATATATAAAAAAAAACTTCTCGGCGTTTCGAATGCTGTACAGCATCGTGGCCACAGGGGACTAAGGACTTTACTTAAGAAAGTGATAAAAAAATATCTTCACACAATTCCCAAGGTCGAGCGAGGTCTCGTCTTGACAATTAAGTCCCTTCGACCCACCTTCCACCGAAGATATTTTCGGGACAACGTGACAGGTGATGAGCCCGTCGCCGTCTTTATGCCAACGATGTAATTCGTACATAGGTTTTTGAAAAACCCATTGGTACGAGCCTGCCATCTGGGGATCGAACTCGGGTCTCTCGACTCGAAATTCCGACCGCCCAACTACTCGGCTATCGTGACTTCAATTAAACATAAAAAACGTGATAAAATCCGAAAATCATTTTATTTTAGAAGCAATCCGATATCCTGATTTTGTGGTGATCGAGCGGTTGGGTGATTGGATTTCGAGTCAAGAGACCCGAGTTCAATCCCCAAGGCCCGTACCAATGGGTACCAAAACTTATGTGCAATATATATTGTTGGCTTGGACAAAACGGCAACGGACTGACCACCTATCACGATGTCCCAAAAATGTCCGGTGGAAGGTAGGTCGAAATAAATAAAGATTTATCTATTATTTTACATACTGACTTTGCATTTAAGAAAATGAGTTACCCTATTGTTTTAAAAAATAACTGGTAGTTTTCTGTACTACAAAAAACTAATCCATTATCTCAAATAAGCTGAATCGTCTCGGTGTTTGTGTTGCTTCGTCAACATTTTCATAGCTTTTATTTAAATGAAAACGATATTCGATAAGAATAACATGGAGCTTATTTTAAAAAAAAACCTGCTAAATACATATTTTTGTCTTCGCGAATTTCCCAAAAACTATATAATGAACATAAAAAATAAATTTAAAGTAATGTAGTATATTATTCATGAAGCGTAGTAAAAGTCAAAGTATACGGATTAATCATAATGAAAAGCTCAGATCGATCCTTCAAGTCCGATATCGCTGACACGAGCTGCCACCGGCAATATTCAACGCTTTCCTCTAACGACCGTAACCGACACGCCGGAACGACTGCTTGATTTTATATTGACTTTTTATTATTATGTAACTTAAAATGTTTTAAATCTTGTTATATATAATGTCTTGTTATATATTGTTATATATGATTCAAGAAGTTATATCCTCCCTTTTAATTTTTGTAAAGCACAAAACGACGATAAACTTAAATAATAATTTTAAGAAAATAGTGATAACGTTAGTTTACTTCCACTAGTGTTTGCCACTAAACCATACGTTACTATAAAATATATATATATATATACATATATATATATATATATATATATATATATATATATATATATATATATATATATATATATATATATATATATATATATATATATATATATATATATATATATATATATATATATATATATATATATATATATATATATATATATATATATATATATATATATATATATATATATATTTATTTATTTATTTATTTATTTAGAAGAAATAGTCTGCTAAATTACTGCGCTCGGATACTCGACTAGTACATGAAGCATGCAAATTATTATAGACTTTTTGATTTTATTTCATAATTTTGTTATTGAAAAAAAAAAAAAAAAAAAAAAAAAATATCTTCACGCAATTCCCAATACTGGGGTAGACAGAGGTCAAGTCTAGACAATTAAGTCCCTTCGACCCACCTTCCACCGAAGATATTTTCGGGACAACGTGACAGGTGGTGAGCCCGTCGCCGCCTTTATGTCCAAGCCAACGATGAAATTAGTACATAAGTTTTGAAAACTCATTGGTACTGCCACCTGGGGATCGAACTCGGGTCTCTCGACTCGAAATTCCGACCACCCAACAACTCGGCTATCGTGACTCCTTGTAATTGAATATATTTGAAAGTTAATGAATACCTAACAGAAGGTCTGGGGTCGAATTTGGTTCGCGAGGTTCGTATATAAAAGCGTTTAGAAGAACGGCGAGAACTTACTTTACTAACTTATACTACCACAGTGTTCTGATACCACAGTACTCGTAACATCTCTTTAATTTTTAACTTTAAACTATACACTAACTATAACTATGTCTTTCTCCTATATATTATTACTAATAATGTCGTATAAATGTTCATTGTTTCTAATAAATAAAAAAACTATATTTAACATGTAATACCAAAATTATACCAAATAGATATAACCACTACGTTTTTTAGATTGTCCTCTATTCTATATTATATTCTTCTATGTTATTCTTCAGTTACCTGTGTCAGTTACGTCATCTCTGACAGAATTAACGCCACGAATATTAGGTGAAAATTGTGAAAAATTATCAAAACCATACACCATACTATGCGCCCTGTTTTCGTTTACAAAAAATATTCGCAATACTTCAAAAATGTAAAAAGGATTGCCTGGTATCAGCATCTTTAATAAATTTTAAAATTCGTTTAAGCAGCTATGTTTTCGCATCTGTTGTAACACATTAAAATATATATTTACGTTAACAAATCTAAAACAAATCAGACGGTCATGTACTGTGTAAACAATTTCAGGTATTAATCAAATAGTTTTTTTTATAGGGAAAGGAAGCAAACGAGCAGGTGGCTCACGAGATGGTAAGTGGTTACCGCCGCCCATGAACATCCGCAATACCAGAGGCATAGCAGATGCGTTGCCGGCCTTTGAGAAAGGTATAGGCTCTTTTCTTGAAGGTCCCTAAGTAGTATCGGTAAGTTAAAAACGACAAAACTCACGTTGTAGTAATCTGTGTAGATACCGACTAATTTCGGTCCCATCGGACGTCCTTCATCAGGGTGAGTGGAATAAGTTCGCGCTCGCGTCCCGCCTCGCAAACTAGTCGGTACTTACAATTATTATAACGTAAGTTTAGCCGTTTTTAACCACTTGATTAATAATGTCACACGAAAGTTTTAATAATTTAATTTCAGGTATATTTATTATAGTATCTAGCGTAAGAAAAATAAATTCGAAATGTGTCCAGTGGAAGATTTTGATCGATTCGGTGATTTAATAAAAGAATCGCTAGTAATAATATTCGCCTTAATGGGAGTTTTCATCGCTTCCGCAATATATTTGTGTAGACGTACTAATCTGAGTGAGCAAACTTGTTTAACAGAAACTGGTAAGTATTTTATCGTTGGTTTGGCCGTAAAGATGGCAACAGGCTCACCGCCTGCCGCGTTGTCCCAAAATTAGCTTCGGTGAAAGGTGGATAGAAAGGATTCAATTGTCTAGACCTTTGGCTACCCCTGTATTGGGAAATGGATGAGGTTTAGCTTTTTAAAGATAAATAAATGTGGACTCCTTCACTTACATGCTCTGAACCCAAAAGTAAGTAGCTAAAGTACTTGTATTTTAAAATCAGAAATTACGATGATATCACAAACTCGCAGCTCTGAGACAATGTAGTAATGGTAGTTTTCTATATTCCCCCTTTCCGGGACTCGAACCCGTCAACTCATAGCTTGCGACGTCATGAAAACCTGTATGTACGCCTCTCGTCCATGGAGGTCGTCGATATCGATATGTCGTTAGAGATTAACATAATTCAAGGTTGTCGTGAAAATAACGTTTACAGAATTGACACCTACATACAATTGATAATTTGAATAATGTTAACAATCTATTATTATAATTTATTTGATATGTCAATCAATTATTTCAATTAATTGAAAAATTGTGATTACTTTCAAATATTTTCAATAAATAATTCAATAAATAAGGATGGACTCCTGCATAGTTCATGGTTCAAATGAATCCATTATTCATTCTGCATTACCACCCTAGAAGGCTATCGAGGATCACATTTTCTATGTATGAGTTTCTGGCCCACTTCCCAGTTTAGCTAAGAAACTTAACACTACCACTTATACACTTATATACGCTGTGATATGAAAACCAGAAATAGAAAATGTTTACACGTACAGATTCAGATAATATGGGATTTGTGATTGGTTAGGTAAATTTTGTATCGCGGTAATTATATAGGTATTCTGATAGTTTACTATAAACTATCTAACTAATTACCCTTGCAGGAGATATAAACAATCCTATCAGCAACTCAAACTCGCAGACATTGGTTCATGTCCCACCTACAAAATCTGAAACTATCAGTAAAGACAAATTAAACACAGAAGTCAAAGCGAAAACTTCAAAACAAAAGAGTGCAATAGAAAAAGACATCACTGTTCAAAATTTAGAACATGATCAAGATAACTCTCCGCTGAAAACAGCATCAGTGACGAGCGTGCCTAGCTTCGATGAGAAAGTATTAAGGGAAATAGGTTTTTCAGCATGTTCCAAAGTAAGAAAATTATTATATATTCACATATTTTGAAATTGGAGTAGTTAGAGGTCTAGAGAATTAAGTCCTTCCAACCTTCATTTTAATAGAGTTTTGTGGTAGAGCCTGTCGCTATCTTTCCATCCAAGTCAATTACGAATCGTACAGAAGTTTCGATAAAAATGTTGGTACCAGACTTTCTCTTGTTCATCGAACTCACCTCCCCTGATTTTAAATTCGATTAACCAACCTCTGAGCTATCGTGATAATTATTTTGATAGTATAATCATTCTGAAATTAGGTTCGACGCATTTGATGACGTTTGAATTTCTTTTGGCCGGACATAAAGACGGCGACGGGCTCACCACCTGTCACGTTGTCCTGAAAATATCTCCGATGGAAGGTGGGTCGAAGGAACTTAATTGTCTAGACTAGACCTCTGTCTACCCCTGTATTGGGAATTGCGTGAAGATTTTTATTTGCGTGAATTGATGGTCATTTATGGTGATTTTGATTTCTCATTATGAATGATGAAATAATTGCCAATACCCACATCAAATCAAAACAAATCATTTATGCGTCGATATAATTAAAATAAGTAACATCCATCTATTATCATTTCATAATCAGAGTTTCATAATCAGTTTCTTCTAACTGAGAAGAAACAGACGAAAAAGACATTGTAAAATAACTATATCATTCAAGCATATGCAGGTGGGTTTCTTGCCTTCAAGGACAAAACTGAGGCGGAGGATGAATTAGGGGGTGGGACTGATTGCCTTGTCTCAATCAGCTTAAGAAACCCCTTATCATTACATAAATTATTAATAAGTTTCCTAAAGCAAAAATGCCCGAAAAAAAACTCAGAGATCAGAGGGTTTTTATTACAGAATTCCTATTATTATAGAACTTTTTTTAATGACGTAGACAAAGTACGCAATAGGTTTTTTTATTGAAATAATGATTTTTATATAGTTTCTATTATAATAGTTCAGTAATTAACAATGATAAATATTTAAGATCACTATGACGTTTTTCTTTCAGACATAAAGGAAGTGCAACAACTTTTAGATGCCAGTAACCTTTATAAAAGTAGGAAGAGTAAATGAACAAACTTAAATTTATAATGTTTGTAATAAAAAAATATTTTATTACTTTAAATAGTTAGAATATACTACTTATATATAAATTGTCAAAAGTTGTAATGTTTTTGTGAAATTTTATGTTATTTTCTTTGAGATAAAAATATCGTTTTGTAATTGCCGAAAGAAAGGTGCGCATAGAATGAAAAAGAACATTGGTCTTACTTGTTTAATATCTAATCAAATTGCTGTTACATTATTTTCAAAGTATAATGTTAAATGTATTTATATTCTTCGTTTATTAAAACTATCCAAAATAAGACTAATGTTTTAATTATTTAATACTACTAATGAACAATGTATATAATAAATAATTTGAGGAAGAAATGTTCTCAATGGGCAACCTCGTATAGCCAAACGTAGTTTAGGTCGTGACGTTCCACTATTTTAGTGCGGAGACTCAATTAATTCAGTGCTCAGAACCATTCCTTCGCTATGGGGGAATGTGGTTTACGATAGCTTGATTCACCTTATTACATTGACAGTACGTTTTGTCTTATGAGTGGAGTATTTTTGTAAGACAAAAGCACAAAATAAGTAATAAATCCTCTGCACAGATATTATGCAAGACCGTGTTCGGGCCCCGGGTATTCATACAGCAACAGAAGCTATCGCTTGGCTCAAATACGTTGTAAAATTTTGTGTCAAGCTTTCGGCAATGGCAGTCTTCATAGCAATCTTTGATATCTTTTTTGGCCTTTGTTCAGAAATGAACTTTTGATTTGCTGTAAAGATAAAAGAAATATACTGGTATACTAATAAGTATAACATTTGGATATAGTAGACAAGAATAAATTAGAAACATAAGCGTATATCAGCTGTAATATAATTTTATTGAAACAAAAAGTTCTGGTAATGTACGTAAAATACGTAAGAATTTAATAAATAGGTGGTAAACTCCTTCTCTGCCCATAAGTTGGTTAGGTCATATCTATTTCTGTCGCCAAATAGCAGTCACAGTAGTAAAAAGCTACACCGGGTAATGAAATGAAGTGAAATTTAATTGCGTAAGTATGGTAGATTTAGCGGACTATTCAAAATAGGTATCACATACTTAACCATAGGCATGCAAATTTTTATGTGTGCGACGTACTATCATTAAGTTTGATTTTATTGTCAAAGGAACCAGTTATTTATAGTGTTTAGACATTACGCACAGTTTTTACACTATTTAAACACAGTTACGTCAATTTTTATACTTTACAATTTAAATATCAATACTTTAAAATAGTAATGGTATAAAATTTAAATGTTAATATTCTAAAAGTAGTTCCTAGGGATCGAACTCTGGATCTCTTATCCAGAGTTCGATCCCTAGGAACTACTTTTCAAGACTTCGAGAGACTTGAATTTCGATTCTCGAGACCCAACCACTCGGTTATAGAGGCTAATTATCATTAATTATTTCTTGGAAACACCATACACGTAGTAATGAATAACCACTTAACTCCTACAATTAAATTTATTTAAATTCAATTAATTTCACAACTATACTATAGTAGATATATAATTCCTTACTTATCTGTAGTACTCATGAACAGCTTTCATTATCTTTGACATAGAGAATATCCCCACTACATGCTACTCTTTGAGGCACAGATAAAACATCGTTCTGTCATTAGTTACAAAAATAATGTGAGTTTTAAACAAAAATCATGTGAAAATAATATTTATTAAATACAAAAACAATAAAAAGGAAAAATGCCAAGTCGACGTTGTACCGTCTACAGAGGTAAATGTTATTTTAAGTTTATCAATTTATTAAAATAAACTCTTTGTTTTCTCCATAACATTATTTTTGATTGCTCCTTCTTCTTCTTCCCTTTCCCACCTCCTACATAGACTCTTTACATTATAGTATTTATATCAAACTCAGGCTGCAAGTTTCTAAGCAATTCCCTTTTACAGTACAAAATTTACTGGTCACTAAATTAGAAGTTCACTACAGAACATTGCCATATCTATGAATTAATTATCATATATCTGCCGAAACTTTGGATTATTCAATAGTCAATAGCCGACATCCTCCGTGGACGAGTAGCGCAAACACCGGTTATGTTTATATTTATTTAAAAAAATTGTACTGAAATAGCATTATCCAACAGTGGCAGATTTACATTGCCATTTCCTATTCAGAAGTCACGATGGCCGAGTTGTTGGGTGGTCGGAATTTCGAGTCGAGAGACCCGAGTTCGATCCCTAGGAACTACTTTTCAAGACTTCGAGAGACTTGAATTTCGATTCTCGAGACCCAACCACTCGGTTATAGAGGCTAATTATCATTAATTATTTCTTGGAAACACCATACACGTAGTAATGAATAACCACTTAACTCCTACAATTAAATTTATTTAAATTCAATTAATTTCACAACTATACTATAGTAGATATATAATTCCTTACTTATCTGTAGTACTCATGAACAGCTTTCATTATCTTTGACATAGAGAATATCCCCACTACATGCTACTCTTTGAGGCACAGATAAAACATCGTTCTGTCATTAGTTACAAAAATAATGTGAGTTTTAAACAAAAATCATGTGAAAATAATATTTATTAAATACAAAAACAATAAAAAGGAAAAATGCCAAGTCGACGTTGTACCGTCTACAGAGGTAAATGTTATTTTAAGTTTATCAATTTATTAAAATAAACTCTTTGTTTTCTCCATAACATTATTTTTGATTGCTCCTTCTTCTTCTTCCCTTTCCCACCTCCTACATAGACTCTTTACATTATAGTATTTATATCAAACTCAGGCTGCAAGTTTCTAAGCAATTCCCTTTTACAGTACAAAATTTACTGGTCACTAAATTAGAAGTTCACTACAGAACATTGCCATATCTATGAATTAATTATCATATATCTGCCGAAACTTTGGATTATTCAATAGTCAATAGCCGACATCCTCCGTGGACGAGTAGCGCAAACACCGGTTATGTTTATATTTATTTAAAAAAATTGTACTGAAATAGCATTATCCAACAGTGGCAGATTTACATTGCCATTTCCTATTCAGAAGTCACGATGGCCGAGTTGTTGGGTGGTCGGAATTTCGAGTCGAGAGACCCGAGTTCGATCCCCAGGTGGCAGTAACAATGAGTTTTTCAAAAACTTACGTACGAACTTCATCGTTGGCTTGGACATAAAGGCGGCGACGGGCTCACCACCTGTCACGTTGTCCCGAAAAATATCTTCGGTGGAAGGTGGGTCGAAGGGACTTAATTGTCTAGACTAGACCTCTGTCTACCCCTGTATTGGGAATTGCGTCAAGATATTAATATTTATTTTATTTATTTATTTCCTATTCAATCTATTGCGATACGTGCCAGGGTATTAACGTCCAACTTGTACCTGAATGAACAGGCACCTATTATTAAAGAATGAGCAACTTTAGACTGTTTTTTGGTATCTGAACCAGTATTTATGATGATGATTTTAAGTACTGATAATACTTTATCGGTGAGGTTCGTCAATTACCAATAGGCCAGGCTAAAGGAAACTTCCTATTGAATCTCAAATACTTCTACGATCTTTAATCTTCTTTTTTAAATACTTCTATCTATTTTGATTTTCACACAGGCGTGTACACACAACAAAGTGGATCATCGAGTCGACTACGTAGCACGGCTCATACAGCAACCGCCAAACTTAAGTGTTTATGGGACGATTTCAAAAGATACATCGTAAAGCAATACTGCATTTTATCCGACAACTACATTGCCATTGCAATGATTCTCTCGCTGTTGGTCCTGATTTTATTTACTCCGCTCATAACAAAGGCAATACGTAATTCCTCCGAAGTGAACAGTCTCAGCGAAATGGCGGGTTTGTTGACGGTAAGGATTGATAACTTTAAAGAATTGATAGCAGGCTGAATTCATTTAATAAATAGATAATAACTCTCTGATGTACTTTTAAAGCATGTAAGTCATGCATGGACTTTTCGTTATTAAAATTAATATAGCATTTGATAGACAACTGTTTGGCACGATACGTTAGAGGTCACGGGTTCGATTTTGCCCGTGTCATTCACTTTAAATTTCAAGTCTATTTAATTATAATTATACTGTATATACTTTTGGTATTATAGCTAAGTAGTCATCTTTTATGGAATTTTCAGTTGATGATCTAACTTAGATTATCATTATGTACACATTCATGCTGCGTGGATCAGATTTCACAATCCAGGTGTTTGAAAAATCATAACTGGCTCATAAAAAAACATCGGCGTAGGCCCAATCGCTCGATAGTGACCTCAGTTCCCATTCATGGAGTTCGTAGTTAGTTTTAGTTTACAAGTCACAATAGCTGATTGGTTGGGTGATCGGAATTCGAGTCGAGGAACCCGAGTTCGATCCCTAGGTGGCAGGCAGGAACCAATGGGGTTATTCAAAAAACTTATGTATGATTTATATCATTAGAGGGCATAAAGGCAGTAACATTTTCGGACAACTTTCGGTAGTTCGAAAGGACTATATTGTCTAGACTTCTCTCTAGGATGTCTCTGTATTAGGAATTGCGTGAAAGACATATGTTTTTATTTTAGCTAGTTTTCCCATGATTTGTAGAAGGTCTTCAATTCATTCGTATAAGGCAATATAGGGTAATTTAGGAGTTTTAGAATTGGTAATGGTAATAGAGTAATTAGATACTATTTACCATAGCCGAGGGGTTAGGTGGTTGGAATTTCTGAACTATTAAAATAAACGTTACTGTTTAATATGACTTTTACATTTGTTTTAACTGTGTGCCTTACGATTCCAACAGAAGGAAGTTACTCGAGCAAAAAGCGACTTTTCCCAAGTTGCTGACGAAATCTGCTCCATACATTGTTCCATGAAAGATTGCGAGACAAATACTGTAAGTAATCAATGAATATTATCGAAAAATGTTTTATGCGCACATAAAATCTTTTCAATACACCTGAAGTTTGAATGTAACAATCACTGTAATTGAATGGTTTTCGTTGTACTCGTGAGTACTTGTCTGTGTGTGAGAACATGTAATTTAATGCTTTGTATTTTTTTTTCAGCCATCATGTATATCTGTCAGCGGCAGTTGTCTCGCAAAAACACAATCAGTTCAAGTGGAGAATAAGAAAAACTGTTTTCAGCGATTTTTCCATTTGATTCGAAACTGCTCGCAAAAAGTTTTTGAAGTACGTTGAACCACTTTTTATACCACCTTCATACTTTCAGCTCAGTATGGAAGACGAAAAATTCTACTCTCTGTATTTCGATCTATAACTGCATACGGCTGACTCTGAAAGAAAAATTGTTGGAAAAAACCATCTCAATATTAATCTCCTCTATCACGATATATTAATTCTTTATTCGTTCCTTATCATTGTCATTCACATAGACCCAGAGCTCCGCCTCTGCTTAACTTTTATGACATCTATAAACCATATATGGATGACGAGTACAAGTTGCTCCAGCAGTTTAAGCCTCTTGTTTTGGATTTTTAGATGCATATTCCTTTGGTTTGATTATCTTAGGTAGCGTTTCATCAGTCCACTTAACTTCTACTTCAGTACCCTAGGCCTCGCGTACGGCAGGATTTCCCATAATCGCCACGCTTGGTCACGCTGGTGCGCATTACCGTTCAGTAGAATTTAATTAATAGTATTTTTCGAGTCTGTTATACTAACTACAACCTGTTGGGAACCAAATGCTTTTTCAAAGCCTTTCACTTAAACGCCTCTTACCACACCCCCGACGACAAAGGGGTGCTATATTCTTACGCCGTAACCACATCAAAAATGGATGGTGTGGTTATATTAAAAAACAAAAGCAGTATTAATAATATCGCTTATATTCATGATCAACTCCAATAAATTTGCTACACTTGTATCTGGAGTAGCCGTGTGGTAAAGGTGTAAGAATATTGCCACTCCCTTTCATCCCGTGGGTGTCGTACGAGGCGACTGTGGGAAGCAGCCTTGAACATTGTTAAGGCAACCGATAGATGGCGGGATAATCATCTTTAAAAATATCAGACGAAAATAATCAGACCGAAGATGGGCAGCAGCGTCTAAAGTGCAAGGTGTCTGAGACTGCGATCGCCAATCCGCTTGACAAGCGTGGCGAATATGGCAAATCCTCCCTTTGGGATAGGCTTTTGACCTGCAGTGGACTTTAATAGGCCATTATCTATGTATGTATGTAGCTGGCGTGGTTCACGACAAAAGTCAAATGGCGGACTCAAACATGCGACGTCTAGTTTACTCTTCCGTTGAAGTGCGGACTCTTAAAGAGTCCGCACTCCAACGGATTAGCCTGTAGACGCTTTAAACAGCAGCTCTTTGGAAATTTTAAAGAATATCAATCTGACATGTATCAAGAGGCATGCAGACATGTGTACTAAGTTATAATACCTCGCATATCTTGAAGAGTTGTAGGGAGAAATAATTCGTTATTTAACTATAGGTAATTTAATAGTTTACATTGGTTTAGAACTTATGTGGATCCCTTCTGGTAGACAGTCTTATATTTAAAGCGAGAATGATAATTCCATTGGATAATCATAACTAGCCACCGCTTGTAATGCTTTTCAAAATAAATTTCGGTGAAATTTTGGTCGAAAGAAATAAATTGTCCAAAAGTCTGGCTGATTGAGGAATGCGCAGTGATAAAAAATCATTTTTTCAGGATTCAGGGCACCGGTCAAAGTCTCCATCTGCAAGCAAGGCCGTCTTTTAAAAATGAAGATTATATACAAGAAGAAGCAAATTTTATATACATAACGCGCTTAGAAAATAAAGTCTTGAAAATTTTTGTTTTATTTTAAACTACCAGTTTATCTTTGACGCAGTCGAAAAATAAGAGCACATTTTATTATTATAACCGTCAAGAATCAAAAATAGGTAGGTTTTGGTTTATTTAAAGAGTCATAAGATTTCAGTATTGAATTTTAATAATCCATTATACAACGCTGTTTATTTTAAACTATTTATAGTGAATAACCTGAAGACTGAGGGCGAAACCTGTTGGTCAAATAAAAATATAAATTTAATAAAATAAATGTGTATATTATATGTGTATAAGTCTGCAACAACGAATTTTAATATTATGCAATTGCACCAAAAGACTACAATCGCGAATATAAATGATATATTGGAGGTTGATGATTAAATATTTTTGGGGACTTGTTTTTATGGAGGAAAGTAGAAAATGAACAATGGGTTCACCAGATGGTAAGTGCTACCGACGCCCAGGCTCGCAACACCATAAGAACTACATGTGCGCTATGTGCTTTAATAAATGGAGTGGAGAAAGATAATAAGAAGATTGAAATGATTGAATGGGGTTAACGACCTCCGGTCACCGAACGGAACGTAGAAGCATAAGATTTGTAGCCACGATAGTCGAGTGGTTGGGTGGTCGGAATTAGAGTCAAGAGACCCGAGTTCCATCCCCAGGTGGCAGGCTCGTACCAATGGGTTTTTCAAAAACTTGTGTACGAATTATATCGTTGGCTTGGACATAAAGACGGCGACGGGCTCACCACCTGTCACGTTGTCCCGAAAAATATCTTGGGTGGAAGGTGGGTCGAAGGGACTTAATTGTCTAGACTAGACCCCTGTCTACCCCTGTATTGGGAATTGCGTGAAGATATTCATTCATATTCATTCATCTATAAGAAACATGGAATTCGGTTTAAAGAGTAAATATATGTAAATAACACATCAAACGTCAGGATTACGCACACTTAATTCGCTTTTTGTACTCCCTCAATATCGAAGAATAAAAGGTACCCAAGGATGGGGACCTTCAAACCCATGCCTGTGCGATATATCGGCGGGATCACACGAATAGTTTCGTATACATCCAAAAACCAACCAGACACCAAGCGGCCCTTTAGGTATGTTTATGGGGTGGACGTATTATCCCATGAAACAAAGACCAACAGTCGCCTACATTCTTGATCTCAAATCTCACAAGGGCAACATACTTCCCAAATCTGTCACTTAAACTGTCTGTCTGTTAAACGCGACGCGTAATTAGAACAATAGTGCTGTTGATAACGTAGTGGACATTGTGAGTACATTTTGTGCACCCCTAAACTGAAGCAATAACATAAACGCATCGCCCTCGCCATGTACTGCGTCACCGCCGGCACAGCACGAGCCCTCACACAGTCGAGCCGCGCGTTGTGCACTCAAGCGCGCAGTGCAAGGGATGCGGGACGCGAGTACGAACTCATTCCACTCACCCTGATTAAGGACCTCCGATGGGTTCGAAATGGTCATCAGTTAAGCAGTTGACCAGTTTTTCCGCCGGCCATCGGCGAAATTAAAAAAAAATAGAAAAATGATAAATTTTCCAATAACTAAAATTCCACAAAAAAAGTCGAGCGTTGCAAAGAGGCAACTGTGTTTGCAAATAGCGTAATGTTTATATACTCTTTAGATAATATGCTTTGAGTATAATGTCATTGTAAAGCGGATTAATTCGAAAATGTCATCATAATAATGATAATGTTTCTCCGGCAAATGAAAACGTTAGTAAATTACTCTCATTAGACAATACAAAATAACAAAAGTTACAAAGATGCCTGAGAGAAAATCCTTAAAAGTAAAGTGCTTACAAATTGGAATACTTTTAGGCATTTTAGCAATAACAACACATATGGCTCTTAACGTTTGGGAGTATTTTGTTTTAAGGCCAAAACTTGGTGCAATAAACTCCAGCTTGCATGTTTTGAAGGTAAGATGTTGAAATGAAACTCATAGTAATCTATCTATAGTATAGTATACAAACCACTTGCAGAGAATTTAGAACAACGATTTGCCTTAATCACCCACACGGGCCACATAAGCTCTAGCCACATAAGTTCCCGGGTACAGTAAATATTTATATCGTATGACAATTCAAAAGTTGTTGCCCGACTTTTATCTTGGGAATACAAAAAATCATGTTTTCCGCTATTTAATCTATAGTAACTAATTATAAATAATAAATAAATGTAAATCTATAAAACGGAACTAATTAGGCATTCCGGTGATATTTATCAGTAACTGAGCTGATCACTAGTCAATGCCAACTTACAGATATGTTTTTTATATTACAGGATACTCTCAGTTGCATCAGCACAGAATATGATAAATACAGCAGAGAATTAAATGAAATGAACAACAGAATTTCTCCAACTAAGTGCACAAACAAATTAGATAGAAGAACTTTACACGATATAAGAATTAAAGAAATTTATGGCTGTTAAACACATCTCTTCGTAATAACGACTCATGTATTTTCGTTAAAGCTATATAAAAATTGTAAAAAATAAAACAATTAAGCGTTCAAGTAATAAATGAATTACTTAATTTAAATACAATGAAGTAATAGTATCTTAAATAAACGTTTTTCAAATTTTATCGTGTTTTTAATTAGTTTTAACAAAGGGGCTCAGTCCCCTCGGTGATCATGGATGCTGTAAAGCATCCGAAACGCCAGGAAGTAAAAATAGTTTGTAAAAAACTAATTAAAAACGTCATAAAATCCGAAAATCGTATCTAAGATGCATTCTCGTAAGTACAAGAAATCATTACGTAATAGTATTTTAAGTAAACTTCAAGCCGCCATAGACGAATGGATGGGTGATCTAAATTCAGATTAAGAAAGTGGAATTCAAACAAAAGCTTTGCTGACTTCTTTTAAACTTTTTCACGATTTGCATCCTTGGCTTGGACAATCAATAACCAAGCAACTGTCACGGTGTGCTTAATAAGATCCAGTGAAATGTGTGGTGAAAGGACTAAACGTTCTAAACACCTAACCAACCCAGTATTGGGTATATAGTCGTCAGCTTTTTGTTTGTTGTTGCAGTTACACTCACACTTACTTGTCTCTAAAATTCTACTGTAGGACACTGGCCGTTCTCTTGAAAAATATAGCATAATCTTAGGCAATCGTAGACAGCCTGGACCTTAGATTTAGACGTTGCTACTCTTCAACAAACCACTTAATGTTGGTATGTTTTAGGTGATCTCAATATAATAGAATATAAAAGACAATGAAATAAAAAATAATACACTCGTATTTATGCACGTTCGTAAAGGTGACAGACGTCCAATAGATAGTCCGATCAGTAATTAAAGCTATAGCGCTCTGACGCAGAGGAGTAGGGTTTCAGAAAAACTTAACTTATTTACAGGGTCAAAATAAAATAAACTAATAACGTAAATCTTCATCTTATTTGCAAGTTTAATAATTTTCACACGTCACACTCTTTATTAATATATTTCATTCGAAACATGAACATGATTGACCATGAAATCTAACAATAGTCTACGCCAGGACAAAAGCTAGGACAAATAAGAGGATATAACCCATCACATTATTAGTATTACCTGCCCTCTCTAACTCTAGTAACCGTCATTTTAAAAAACAGACTTTATTTAATAACTTCACAACTAAAACCTTGTAACTTTAAAGAAATAGAGTGAATGATATTTAAGTTAGGCTGCACATAGGAAAATTAATAACAATTTCAAATAAAAAAGATTTATTAGTATAATTTTCTATTCAATATCAATATCAAAAAGTTTTACATTATTTGTAGTTTTGTTCCGTAATTCTGGTTGCGGATGTTGCTTAGCTTTATTTAGTGTTACGTCTACGTTGGGCAATGGTAAATGTGTTTTAGGATCCCATCCATAGTCACGGTACGCCATTGTATTAGCAAGTGCCTCCAAAATCTCCAGCTGACCCTTAAATTTTGGAAATTCCTGTGAAAACTCCATCACCCTCTTTTCTAAGTCGCGATAGTTTACTTTCATATCAGATAAATTATTCTGAAAATAATATTTTATTACAAATTAAAGATTCCAACTAGACTTTATTGGTTGATGTTGATTTGAGTATTTCCCAGACGGAGGGAAATACTTAACCAACTCTGAGTCCCATAGCCTCCGGGTAGCGGAATCGGTGGCGTCCGTTGCCACGTGGTGTTGGAGGAGTAGTCAGTGTGAGCACGATATCTCCTGCCATTTCCAAGGTACACGCTAGGTAAATCAAAAATTTTTCTATGTAATTTAGTCCTGCCCGCATTTAACCGAAACTTATTTTGGAACAACGTGACATGGTTAGTCTATCGCCGACTTAGTGTCCAAGCCAATAAACATTCTTATATAAATCCATGACTGGAGTACATACATTCATATTCATCACAAAAATGCTTCGAAGACAGGGTCATTATCACCTAAGCTATCAGGCATTCTTCGTATAATTTCTGTTTCTGTGTGGTTAAAAGACCTCTGCCTCTCCTGATATTGGGAAAATGGGTGAAAATATAAACAATAAATACGATATCATTTTAAAAACATACCGTTATATCCTCAATACTCTTTGTTATGTTATTGAAGTTGCATCTGGAAGCGCAAGTCATACAATGATAATCAAATAGCAGGTAAATAATAGCAATCAAAATAGTCATGATGAAATAACTGCAAAAGCTGTTAATTGAAGAAGACGACTTAGTCGAAGTTTTGATACAATCTTCGGGTGGTATTGACAGTCCGGAGCGTCCTTTCCTTCTGCGATTCCTTCTGTGATATTCCATTTTTATTTTTTTATTTTAGTGTTTATTTCTTATTTTATTTATTTTTACATTACTAGCGTGCTGTCCCACGTTTTGTGATATATTTAATTTTACGCATTTTATTTGTGATAAGCCAAAAATATGTTTACCCGGTGAGAACCTACCGGGACTAAATTATGTCACACTAAGGAATGTTGATTCTTTTTATAATCATACATAAAACAAACAAAGACGAAAATTTAGTTAAATTCACATATTTTTTTAATACCTTCTTTGATAATTTGATGTGTAACTGTCAACAATTTTCTTCTTTAGATTTATCATTTGATTTAATCAGCCAGCAAAATATTAAGATACCGTAACTGGGCAGCTATGCAGTATGGTTGGGAAGGCAGTTTACTATCTGATAGTATACCTGGTAATTATAAACTCATTGATCTGATAGAATCTGTTGATTATGTTGTCGACATATAAAAATACTTTTGCTCTACAAAAACGATACGTTCTTTCAAAGTGTAAGTATAATTACTACGTTCTAGATTAAGGGTTTTACTGGGCTAGTTTAAAATTATTAGAAATTTAACTCAGTTGGATCTATAATTTAAAAAATTGATTCTAGAAGTATTATCTATATAAATCAAATTAATTGCCACATGTATGAGGCAGCATCACTTGAGAACGCTTCAGAAAAAAACGGGATGCTGTTGGGCCGGAGGCCTTTACAACTTCATCTATATAGACTTGCGAGGAAAGAGGCTTGCAAGTAAGAAATTTGGTTGCGACGTTGGCTGCTGCTGCGAAGAGCTGCGTCCCCTATAACGAAAGAGAAAGCTTCCGACATGGGGGAGGGGCCATGCGATCCGAGGGCCACCATGTTACCAGAACGCTTCAGAAGATTGGGATGACTTTTTAGTTGATATTTGTAGTGGATAAGGTTCGAAATAAAAAAAAAATTAATAATAAAATATCTTTACGCTATTCCCATAACTGGGGAAGACAGAGTACAGACATTAGAGTTCTTTCGAACACCTATCATCGAAGAATTTTTTTGGTACAACGGGACCGGTGATGAGCCGGTCGCCATTTTTAAGTACAAGCCAACGATATATATCGTATGGTAGTTTTTTAAAATCATTTTGGTAAAGGCCTACTACCTGGGGATCGTATTCGGTCTCTTGACTCAAATTCCGATCACCCAAATTCGAATTTTCAGAAACTCTACAGAAAAGCCGAAAGTTTTTTTCTATGGCATTTTTTTAATAATAATATATCTTCACGCCGTTCCCAATACAGAGGTAGACAGAGGACTCGGCAATTAAGTCTTTTCGACCAACCTTACACCGAAGAAATTTTTGGGCAACGTGATGGTGGTGAGCCCGTCGCCGTCTTTTGTGTCCAAGCCAATGATGTAAATCACACATTAGCTGAGAAAACCCATTAGTACGAACTCGAACTCGGGTCTCGTGACTGGAATTCCGATCACCCTACCACTCGGTTATCGTGACTTTAATCTTGAATCTCTCATATTATTTATAAGTACTTGTTTTGCTAATTATAAATTAGTTTATTTTAACGCCACCTGTTGTGAGACCTAAGACCTATTTCTTAAAACTTTATTTCAACACTGACATAGCGTTGTTACAATTAACTAAATAGTTCGGAAAGAAATTCATAGATGGCGCTGGTTCATAATTGATTATTAGTTATATCGCTAATTGTTGAAAGTAGAAATAAAACTAATAAAAATTAACTACAATAAAAGAAAAAAACATAACTAAAAGAGAATAACTTATAGGGTATCGGGAGTATACAATTCTTAATTTTGGAAATAGTTTTAGGAACAGTAGGCGACATCTAGATATCCTTTCTATCTTAAGAATGTATTTTCTGATACAATTTATTAAATATTACTAATAAAGCCTATTTCTAACCAATATTTTATGAAACAAGTGTTCTTATTCAACAGAGCCAGAACAGCACAGCCTCCCGGTTTCCACAATTTTCGGCTCGGCTCGACGCCATTCTGTCGCGACATTAGAGCAGAAAAGTAGATATACTTATCTCTTTTGCCCTCATTGTACTCCATACTTGGTTTTCATTTTACATTTCAACCTACTAGTGTTGTGTAATGGGGTTCCTTTTTATCGAATATTGATTTAGTTCAATATTACCTGTACTGTAAAGGCTGTGTATTTGCACACTTCATTATACTTATCATTAAAGCTGATAACACATGTCATTGTCTTTTATACTAAGTTGCAAGTTGCTAAGCTTCTAAATTATAAATATTTAAATTTATGCCAGCGCACATATGATATTATACCAAAGAGATTCGTTACCGCTTGTTTTTAATTATTTGTGTAGCGTGATGAGAGTTAAAAATAAATCGTATTGGGAATCACTCATAAAGATGGTGGTAGAACGTATCATTTCCATGATTTAGGCCGACGAGAAACTCCTTAGAATCCATGGAAGTATATCATACCGGTTATACATGGATATCATTGTTGTGCTGCAAGTATTACTGTTATGCACCCATTTTAAACCGACAAGATTAAATGCGACGGCCAAATAATATTTATTAAAGAAGACAGAATGAATACGCAATGACAAGGCGAACGATCGTAAGTATCGGTCCAGTCGGTAATTTGGGAAAAGGACAGCCATAACTCATCTCTCATCATTAAGGTACATGGGATCGCCCGCTAGCTTCTCAGCACAGTCCACCAACTCTTATTCTAAATGATCTCCTTGAGTTTATTTAGAGCAACCATCTTTTTTTGACCCAGTTATAGAAGATAATAATATAAATAAAATAAAACCTCATAATAGCATGCCGCCCTAGTTATGACAGAGTCGGTTGTATACATTTCTTTTGATTAACAGGAGATGAAAGGTGAGTTGAAAAGGCTTGATTATCTCGAACCCTATCTATCCAAGTATCGGGAAAATGCGTGAAGACATATATAAAAATTGCAGATGACCAAACACACCTACTTCCGTCACAGCTGTTGTTTACGACCGAAGATGTAACATTTAACGATATTAAAAATGATGATATAAATAATAATATCTTTCTAAAATATCGATAGATTATTGACGGACATGCCTTACTCGAAAATCGTGCACTGGCCAGCCGCGCCGCGCTGCATGATGTCATTCATCAGCACACACTCACACATTGAAGTGTTCGGCTCGAGTCGACCCGTACAGGCTGTTTACATTTTGAAACGCCAGATTATTCTCTACCCTGCACGCAGTAACTACACGGTGGCAAATTGTGTCTGTGATTTAATTTATTGTATATTTAATAAACTTAGTTGTTAGTTAACAATGGCCAACAACAGGGCTGCAAAATCCGGATTAGCTGCAGAAGCACAGAGAAAGGTGAGTTTGTTTTTTTGAAAATTTAAATCTTAATTTTTTCGGTTACCGGCTATAAAGCGGCCGAATTAAGAAGTCATTGTCTAACATAAATTAGGTCAATATATAAATGCGTAAGCCTAGATACATATTGATTTGGGATGCTGAGGTCCAGAAAATGTAACGAGGACAGCCATGACCTACTTCGGAGCACGTGTGACGTACCGGTTTTTTTTTTCGAAAATATTTCTTATTGGGTTCTTACTTGACGGCATAGTTATTTACTTACTTACATAGTAATTCCATAGATAAGTAAATAGTTGAATATACGTTTTATATCGAATTGCACAAGCGGGTAACTATTGTAACTTTCCACTGGCGGTTTAAACTTAAATAATATATACTAAACCTACACAGACATGTGTCACTGTGTGTAACTTGCGTATACGAACGTACTTAAGGCGTACGTAAGGCTAAGGTATACACCTTACATCCTAAACGACGAAATAAACTGGTTTTGTCGTACGAAAACTTATATTTATGATGGCCTTCCGAAACGCCGATCACAAGGACCAAGGACCGAATTCCTTTAATTTTAAATAAATCAATATGTTTGCATGATTCGTAAGTAGTTAAAACCAGTCTTTTTCCCTATCATACTTGAGTTTAGATGTAAATATTTAAAATAAATTCTCGACTTCGAAAACATGTAATTTTCCAAATTTGGTTGGTTTACATCATGGGCTTCTGCAGGGAAATATTTAACCGATGTGTAAAATATGTAATCTAGTAAGAAGCATCTATACATAAACTAGGAACATGTTTTTCAATTACTGCAATTGTCGTGATTGTATTTAAAAAAAAATGTTTTTGGTTTTATGCATTACGTTATAAAATAACTTTATAAAAACACAATAGATTTAGTACCAACATAAAAGTATGTCATATTATAATGCTATTGGACATCTATTTAATTACATCGCGGTTGAAATTTGAGCATTTACCGAGAATGCGTTTGACTTTAGTGCCGCCATGCAGCAGTAACAAAACGAGATATTCGATATTCGCTACGTTATATCGAAATAATTTCGAACTAGAGGCAAAATATCAGACTTCGAATAGTGAAGTACTTTCTTGAGTTTTTTGGCTTTTATTGAAAGTAGCTCGTCACCGTACAAAAATGACTTCAGCACTATTTCAATTAAGCTTTTCTATCACAATATTACTTATAAAGTCATTAAAATTTCATATGCTATTTTCTATTCTAGACCTTTAAATATTGAGAACCTTTAAATATTGAGCCTTTATTAAACCTTTAAATATTGAGAAACATAATTAAGGAATGTTATTTGTAGGATTTCAATTAAGATTCTTATATAATGTAACGGTCAAACTTAGAAATTTTTGTCATCACATGATACGCGTATCAGAGCTAATTATTTAAAATATATTTTCGGTTTCTTTTCCTTTTTTTATTTTAATTTGCCACATTACCTTACGAATGCTTTTTGAGCGAAAACAATAATTTTGTGTATTACATATGTGTGCGTTTAAAATAAACAACAGCATCATCTTACAATTACATACGAGTATTTGACTTTTGTTTGTCACCGAGATGGTACTATTTATGGCCATGACATTGTTTTGTACGAAAGGAACGTACCTAATATTGGAAATGATATAATATTTATTTATTATAATATTAATTTGTATTTTATTTATTTATTCTTTATTGCAAAACCTTTTAACAAATACAGCTCGCGCGGGCCTAATTCCAATCCATTATTAGTATAATAACCGAAAAATAAAATAATTATAAATTATTAAGACTGCTACCACTAAGACGGCGATTGACTCACCACTTGTCATGTTGCCCCAAATAAGGTCTGGTAAAACGTCGGACGAAAGGACTGCCTCTGACTAACCCGATATTAGGCATGCGTAAAGATATATTTATAAGGTCTATAAAGGGTGAGCAATTAACAAAATATT
This sequence comes from Sericinus montela, assembly GCA_029286605.1. Taxonomy (NCBI): domain Eukaryota; kingdom Metazoa; phylum Arthropoda; class Insecta; order Lepidoptera; family Papilionidae; genus Sericinus; species Sericinus montela. The sequence continues at coordinate 4,069,707 of JAGSMR010000017.1, read as the reverse complement.
CCTCGGAAAGGTAAAATTAATTAGATGCCTGTACATGGCCAGTGTTTTGCAGGTTTTCTTTTAAATATTCTTTAACAGAGATTAGACCAAAATAGCGTCCGCCATGATTCTCCTGCGCGAGATGGCGGACTTGACAAATTTGCGCTTTGTCTATTTTTTGATTATATAACGAGCGCGGAGGTGTCACCTTGATGTTTTCTTCGCTGCTGAGATCATTGTAAACTCAGCAGTTTCGGGGTGCGGGAATCGAATCTGGGTGACTTTTTAATCGGGTGTTTTACACAAGGCTGCAACAGCACTGATCGTCTATTTTCAATGAAATATAATTCACGTAAATTCCCTTCAAATACTAGTAGTAGTGATACTGGTCCGTGGATACAGGAAAATATGTGCAAACATAGATTGTAAAATATTATTCAGACGGACAGTCAGCAAAGACGTTTATTTATTTGTATATTGATGTCATTTTGGATGTAGTGTAAAAGCGGTGTTCTTATCTATCAACTCCAAACATTTGTCCATCGCTTAATATAATGTGTAAAGTTCGCGTGATGTAATAGTTCACAAAACTTGTGAGTCACTTTTCAAATATCGAATAATATTCTCAAGTTGTTACTTTGAATATAGAATTGAAGAATATTTTAATATTGTAATCCTTTAGTGTGTGTTATATTGAGCAGAAATTCTATTGTGATTACAAAACAAGCACACGAACAAACAAGGATCGCATCATAATGACATTTCGAACCTTGAAGTACAAGGTGAAATGATAATTTACTCATTTCTTATTGTTAGTCTGTATAAGATAATTTGTTAATAATACTAACTTTTCATTAATAAAATAATATCCGACTTTAATGCCTCTGCTTACTCTCTCTCTCTCTCTCTCTCTCTCTCTCTCTCTCTCTCTCTCTCTCTCATCTGCTCTGACACTGATAAAGTATACATGTGAACTTCTCAAGTCAGTAAAAATGCGAAGCCATTATAAATGTATATACAGTCCCACTGCACCTTCCTACCACAGCTTATATACCTCTCCATAAGAAAAGCCCGCGAAAAAAAGTTAATACATATAGCACCTCTTTGCACGCTTTTTTTTAATTAGTTATATATTTGGTTAAATATCAACAAACTATTTAAGAAACTTTCTCGTCACGCAGCGCTTTAATGAGTCTTTGTAAATGCTCTCTAGAACTCGTACTACTCTAGCTCATATTCTTTAGAAAAATCTAGTAGATACTTTAAAAGATCTAATACATACAAAATCGCCCTGTTAAAAGTTCACTGCAGGACATATGCCTTTCCCCTTAAAGAGGGTTTGCCATAATCGTCGTGCTCGCTTGGCAAGCGGATTGGCGATCGTTATACCTGACACATTGCAGTTACCAGTCTATTCATTTTGGTCTAAATGTCAAGTTGGTTATGGTAATTGTTAAGGCCCTTTAATGTCTTTCCCCTCTTACGACACCCACGAGAAGAATTGGTGTGATGTATTCTAACGCCGCCACCACGCGGAAGAATCTTGCATATTTGTACATATACTTCAATTAACTTTATAGACATTGTATTTGTATATATTAAATATTTTTTTCTTTTCTTTTAAATATTCTTTAACAGAGATTAGACCAAAATAGCGTCCGCCATGATTCTCCTGCGCGAGATGGCGGACTTGACAAATTTGCGCTTTGTCTATTTTTTGATTATATAACGAGCGCGGAGGTGTCACCTTGATGTTTTCTTCGCTGCTGAGATCATTGTAAACTCAGCAGTTTCGGGGTGCGGGAATCGAATCTGGGTGACTTTTTAATCGGGTGTTTCCACAAGGCTGCAACAGCACTGATCGTCTATTTTCAATGAAATATAATTCACGTAAATTCCCTTCAAATACTAGTAGTAGTGATACTGGTCCGTGGATACAGGAAAATATGTGCAAACATAGATTGTAAAATATTATTCAGACGGACAGTCAGCAAAGACGTTTATTTATTTGTATATTGATGTCATTTTGGATGTAGTGTAAAAGCGGTGTTCTTATCTATCAACTCCAAACATTTGTCCATCGCTTAATATAATGTGTAAAGTTCGCGTGATGTAATAGTTCACAAAACTTGTGAGTCACTTTTCAAATATCGAATAATATTCTCAAGTTGTTACTTTGAATATAGAATTGAAGAATATTTTAATATTGTAATCCTTTAGTGTGTGTTATATTGAGCGGAAATTCTATTGTGATTACAAAACAAGCACACGAACAAACAAGGATCGCATCATAATGACATTTCGAACCTTGAAGTACAAGGTGAAATGATAATTTACTCATTTCTTATTGTTAGTCTGTATAAGATAATTTGTTGATAATACTAACTTTTATTAATAAAATAATATCCGACTTTAATGCCTCTGCTTACTCTCTCTCTCTCTCTCTCTCTCTCTCTCTCTCTCTCTCTCTCATCTGCTCTGACACTGATAAAGTATACATGTGAACTTCTCAAGTCAGTAAAAATGCGAAGCCATTATAAATGTATATACAGTCCCACTGCACCTTCCTACCACAGCTTATATACCTCTCCATAAGAAAAGCCCGCGAAAAAAAGTTAATACATATAGCACCTCTTTGCACGCTTTTTTTTAATTAGTTATATATTTGGTTAAATATCAACAAACTATTTAAGAAACTTTCTCGTCACGCAGCGCTTTAATGAGTCTTTGTAAATGCTCTCTAGAACTCGTACTACTCTAGCTCATATTCTTTAGAAAAATCTAGTAGATACTTTAAAAGATCTAATACATACAAAATCGCCCTGTTAAAAGTTCACTGCAGGACATATGCCTTTCCCCTTAAAGAGGGTTTGCCATAATCGTCGTGCTCGCTTGGCAAGCGGATTGGCGATCGTTATACCTGACACATTGCAGTTACCAGTCTATTCATTTTGGTCTAAATGTCAAGTTGGTTATGGTAATTGTTAAGGCCCTTTAATGTCTTTCCCCTCTTACGACACCCACGAGAAGAATTGGTGTGATGTATTCTAACGCCGCCACCACGCGGAAGAATCTTGCATATTTGTACATATACTTCAATTAACTTTATAGACATTGTATTTGTATATATTAAATATTTTTTTCTTTTCTTTAAAGTTGTTTTGAAGGTAACGTGTTTTTAATAATATTGTTATAGGTTACGTTTTTTTTAAGTTGATATTTTAATAGACAGCATTCTTCATATTTAAGATAGGTGGTATGTAAACGTAAGTATGGAACTCTCACGCGTTTGCACTAATCGTCTAGTCACTTAAACGGGTTGCAAAGCGCAGCCTTTCGCACCGTTGGCGCCTGTAAGTTATGCTTGCAATATAATTAACGTAAGGTTAGAGTAGGTTAGTTAACGTAGCCTTACGCCATGTTTTTAAGTAACTTATATTTTAACTAAAAAGTTTATGTTCTTTATTTATATCCGTTTTAATTGGCACCGAGAAAAATGCCTTTCTGTTCATTTGTTTTCATATCTTCATGCAATTTCTATTTTTTTCATTTACAGGGGTAGACAGAGGTCTAGTCTAGGCCATTAAGTCCCTTCGACCCACCTTCCACCGAAGATATTTTCGGCACATCGTGACAGGTGGTGAGCCCGTCACCGTCTTTATGTCCAAGCCATCGATGTAATTCGTACATAAGTTTTTGAAAAACCCATTGGTACGAGCCTGCCACCTGAGGATCGAACACGGGTCTCTCGACTCAAAATTCCGACCACCCAACCACTAGGCTATCTAGAGTTTTGTTTTCATAGTCTGCAATATATACCTTAAATTCTGACTATACTTAGACTAAACATAATAGATTGTTTAGGTGATCGGAATTCGAGTCACGAAAGCCCGAGTTCTCGTTCTACTTTAAAAAAATATTTACATATTTCATATATGCATTTAAAATGCTACGGGCCGTTAGCGTAGACGATAACTTGCCTTCGAATCTAAGAGTTGCGGGTTCGAATCCCGCTAAGGGAAAATTTGAGTGACGAATCTGAATGTTTGTAGCCGAGTCTTGGAAGTGTATATGTATATATGAATATATATCTATGTTAACATATTGTACCGTTGACTTGAACATTAACTTGCGTTAACTCCCAAACTTCGCATGAAACCCCGCTTCTTTCAAGCTTCAGTGAAAGGTGGGTCGAAAGAACTTATTAGACAAAACCTGTCTACCCAGGTATAGGGAAAATGCGTGAAGATGAAAAGAAACGCATACCTGCATGATAAAGTAATTTGTAGTTTACCGTACCTACGAGTAAATTTCTTACGATGCAAACAAGCTGTCGCCGGCGACGTGAAGGTATGCGCTTTATCAGTGACGTATGCAATGTGCTTCCTTTACTTTATATGTGCTACAGGTTCTTCTAATATCTTCACGCAATTCCCAATACAGGAGTAGACAGAGGTCTAGTCTAGACAAATAAGTCTCTTCGACCTACCACCAAAGATATTTTCGGGACTACGTGATAGGTGGTAAGCCCGTCGCCGTCTTTATGTCCAAGCCAACTATATAATTCGTACATAAGTTTTTGAATAACCCATTGGTACGAGCCTGCCATCTAGTGATCGAACTCTGGTCTCTTGACTCGAAATTCCGACCACCCAACTACTCGGCTATCATAACTCACACGGCTACAGCTTCACCTCACGATATTTGTTAAGGACTCCACCTGTCACGTTGTCCCGAAAATATCTTCGGTGGAAGGTGGATCGAAGGGACTTAATTGTCTAGACTGGACCTCTATCTACCCCTGAATTGGGAATTGCGTGAAGATATTTATTTGTTTTATTTTAAATTTTGTATTTATATGGAATCGCATATAGCGAATTGTGTAAATGTTTTTAATAATACATTTATTAACATGCTTGTTTTAACTAACTTCATAAATTAAAAGTCACGATAACATGCCACGTGTACATTTTCACTGACTAATTCGTATAGTCACAACAGCGAAAACATTTCGATATGATGAATACAATAGCAAATGAACACGTTAATTTGACGAAAACCTTATCAATAACTGGTTGTTGTAATAAAGTTTCGAAAGAAGAAACTTATTGTTCGTTTCCTTCGATAATCGTGTCACGTAAATTATGTTTGTTACTGGTAACGCAGCTTTTTTTGTTTTTTAACGTTGGCACCTGTAACTTTTAGAATTTTGAAGGATTTTACCAATTACTCATGAACTCTAACACCCAATGAAAACAACAATCTCACCAACTATTTCTATCTTATCTGATACACATAGAGTTCATTGCCGCGTTTCATTTCGGTAAAGAAAACTAATTATTAACATGCTTTATAATTCCCATGAAAATCTACTACAAATAGAGAAAGTCACGATAGCCGAGTGGTTGGGGGTGGTCGGAATTTCGAGTCAATAGACCCGAGTTCGATCCCCAGTTGGTAGGCTCATATCAATGGGTTTTTCAAAAACTTATGTACGAATATCGTTGGCTTGGACATAAAGACGGCAACGGGCTCACCACTTGTCACGTTGTCCCGAAAATATCTTCGGTGGAAGGTGGGTCAAAGGGACTTAATTGTCTAGACTCGACCTCTGTCTACCCCTGTATTGGGAAGTGCGTGAAAATATTTTTTTTAAATAGAGAAAGAGGTCTATAAATCTAAATGTTTTTGTATGATTTGTATTTGATAGATCCTTTGTGTTGAATAGACTTCACTTCCATGGATTTTATCAAACATTGATTTTATCGTTAATACCTCAAAACTTAGTTTTGAATGAATTTGTAAAGTTAAGACACCACCAAAGAGATGTGAGTTTGTTAATAATCAAACTCATATTACTACATTCGCTAAATTAATTATACAAAAAATTGTAATTTGAATTTCTAAAGCAAACCGACTAGATATTACGATTCCATAATCAAAACAAATAACCTTATAGAAGTCTAGTATTGCTAATTAGATACTATTAGAACTTTGAAGAAAATAATATTTATAGCAATTTACACTATTTTCCTTATCAAAACAAATTAAAAAATCGTGTTTAAAATATGCGAGATAGGTCTCATTTACTTTTTTTTCTGTACTGTTGGTACATGTACCGTTGAAGGCTATATGGTTGGAGAATATAAAAACAAATACACATACTTGTTATCTTCATTCGGGTTAGACGCCCGTTCTAAATTTTCCATGTCTGTTTGGGATATTAAAATATCTTTCAATGTAACCAACAACTTACATGAATTTTTACTCCGTAATTTAACTAGATCATTATCATTATAAGATACTTAACTGATTCCCCGATTATCTAATCTAGGTAAAATTTAATGGTATTTATTGATTTAATCATTATTGCACATTCTTTTAAAACATGCAAAAGGTAAACTTAATGCCTGTCGGTATTCTCGATGTAGGTATTCTATACCAGTCAATCTATTTGAAATTAGAAATTTTAGAAATTTTCGAGCAGGCGAACAAAAAAAAATATTAAAAATCAGAAAACTACAGTAAAGAAGATAAATTCTTGATATTAAGCTAATTATAAAATAATCAACATATGTCATATTTATACATCTCGAAAATATATTTCTATCTGGTTATATGTAAAAACGTAGTTAGATACAGCTTTTAATAATAATAATAATAATAATTTATTTGTTTCACAATAAATGTCTTCCATACAATATAGGATACATCTTTTGACATAAATGTGCTGTTTTATTATAGAGTTAAAGTTGTATATAAACATATTTTATTGTATACCACAAATTTTATTTATATAAGCCGCTTATTACGCGAGCTTCTTATATGTTTGTAGTAACAGATGTTCAATTAGTGTGAAAGAATTTGTTTCTTACTAATTCAACGGCCAATGACTCATACAAGGCACGATTGGCACAACACACCAATCCTTGCCTTATAAGGTATGGCCTTTACGCCTTACGTATTTATAAGGCATAAATATATAGGCTACTTTCAAAACTGCACCATATGTTGTAGATTGACATTTGGCCAAATTTCTCTTACGCTTTATTACATGTTTATTTACGTAAATATAGTTTATTTTGTTAATTGATGTTTACAAAAATGATGGTAGACCAAGCAAATGTGCTTGAGGTAAAAAAAAGGTTTATTACCGGTCTTTTACATTGGTATTAGTATATACATTAGTATTTTCTTCGTAAATTTACGTATTTTCTTAGAGATTACACCATTTTAGATATACTTGGAACGTAAAACACTATTTAAATACAAAATATTAACAAGATCATAAGTGTATTTCTCAACATAATAATGTAAAAGTTTGCGATATCTCGTTACTGCCTTTTCTTGACAAACCCATGTATTATCATTGTGTTTAAATAATTAATATTTATTACAGCTGACTAATATCTTGTATAGTTACATTTCTCCATCAGTTTCTGGACTTACAGACTTGGTCAAGTTATGTTTACTTTTACATGGGTCAAAGGGACTTAATTGTCTAGACTAGACCTCTGTCTACCCCTGTATTGGGAATTGCGTGAAGATATTTATTTATTTATTTTATTTTAATAATCAAATAATAATAAGTCACGATAGCCGAGTGGTTGGGTGGTCGGAATTTCGAGTCGAGAGACCCGAGTTCGATCCCCAGGTGGCAGTACCAATGAGTTTTTCAAAAACTTATATACTTACATCGTTGGCTTGGACATAAAGACGGCGACGGGCTCACCACCTGTCACGTTGTCCCGAAAATATCTTCGGTGGAAGGTGGGTCAAAGGGACTTAATTGTCTAGAGTAGACCTCTGTCTACCCCTGTATTGGGAATTGGGTGAAGATATTTATTTTACTTTTTTTAAATAATAATACGTAATATTGAACTTAAATATAATACGGTCACGGTTTCCATTTGCGCCTTATTCTACCGGATCTTATCCTAAGGGACCCGATAATTTTTTATGTTTGAGACCATTGTTCAATAAAGGGTCGGTTTCAAATTTCATGAAATCAAAAATTTTAAACTACGCTTGAGCTCGTGTTAATCGCCGATTTTCACATATTTTTTTCACAAACACTTTTATTTTTTTTTTAATTTACGTGTAATTATTTTTTTATTACTACTTCTTCACACTGAATTATATTCTTATTACTTCTTTCAATTATTAAATATATTGTTAATAAAATTAAACTTTTTTTTGAAAGTTTAATTTACTTAACTTAACATTTTTGTAGGAAATTTCCTTCTATTAATAATTGCAACAATTCCTGTGCCAATCCCGCCATCTGTCGGTAGCCAATGCCATTATGAAGGCTTTTCCCATAAACTTTGCAAAGACATATTTCATTATTTATTCATTATCATGCTTCATATTTTGTCTTGTATTGTAGAATCCGTCGAATTCAATTGCATTCAATTCATTTACAAGACAAGCCAATTACATTGAATTTCTTTAACTCAAATACATTTGGCGAAGAAATCATAAATAGAGTTGTTGTTGTCAGAATGACCAATAAATTGAACTAGCATATTGTAAAGTCAAAGACCTCTGCTTATAATAAGACTGTACCAGTAAATTTGCATTTTACGAACCATGTCAATAACAAGTTCGAGTCGTCGGAACACTTTCTGTAATGGCTTTTCTAACGCATGCCTAATTAAGTTTGAGATTCCAATGTAGAAATCCTTAAAGCTGGTGATATCTAATATTAGTGTTGCTAGTAAATAAAATTCTAAACTCACGTGAATCTTACATAAAATTACATCAAGCAAAGCTTATGATAAATACTACGAATATGGTATTTTTAATGCAAATTGGTGGAATTGGCTAAATGAAAAAATATTAAATTTTCATATTATTTAAAAACGCCATTAGGCTATATTTAAATGTGAATTGTAAATGGTATTCGTTTTATCGTGCTTATGAAATCATTATAATTGCAATTATTCCGTATGCAACCTTCAAACTCAAAAACTTGTATTCACATATTTTTGAGAGATTTTTCGCATGAATTAAATTGAAATACTTATTTTATTTATTACTTTTCGTTAAGATACTTAAATATAATAACTGGTTTTATATTATTTGATCAGAAACTTTAACTTACTGGGCGTCCACCATATGATGTTTACATTTGTGCTCTCTACAACTCTTTATAGCGCCTCTCTTGTTTAGTTAATCAACTGTTTAATTAGTATGTCACGTCTAAAATAAAAACTTTCATTGTAAACATGTTGCGTGTGTCTGGCAACACTGTCGCTTAATTTCGTCTCTTTCTGCAAATCGACTGCATTGCATTGACCCCGTCCAACCGGCCTCACAAGTTGACCCCATTCCTTGCACCTTATTCGTCGTCTCGAACTTATTGCCGTTGATTACTTGCAAGAATTTCATACGTTATAACCAACACGTAGTTGGTACGTTCCGTGTTCAATTTCAACCGTCTTTACGTCCAAGCCAACGATTTCCAAGCCAAAGTTTTTTTATAAACCCTTTGGTACGAGTCTGCCACCTGGGGATCGAACTCGGGTCTCTTGATTCGAAATCCCGACCATTTATCATCGTGATTTTTAAGCTAGCCTGCTGCCGCGATATGCAGTTCGTATCCTTCCGATATTCCTTACGATATGTACGAAGACGCATCTGTACTATTACTGGCCATTAAGTGAGTAGGTTAATAAGTATTTGATAGTAAAACACTTCCTTTAATTTTGCTTTTAGAACGTAATGTGTATTATGTAAGAACGTAATGTAAATTAGCCGGAACAAACAGACAGACAGACAAAAATTGTAAAAAAATGATGATGAAATGTACTGTATATATTTTTACTTATACATGTAGTAAAAACTGTTATTTCAATAATACAAACAGACACTCCAATTTTATTTATATTTAATACATAAATTTACGTCCATTATGTATCTGTATATTTCACGACACCTTGCTTTTCTGGCGAGTGTTATTGGTTTTTGTAAATCAATTTGTCTGTCTGATCATCTATGTATAGTTGTTTATTCAATACTCTTTAGAATACTACGCCAAGTATTCGTTTATCTAGCGAACGTAATCAAAATGCTTTAAACGCGTCCGAGACACACCTAATATGTGTGGGTGGATTCTATGGGTGCGTCTAGTCGTTTGACATCCATCTATAAAATGGAGTTACCCAAATAATGCGAATCTTGTTTATTTATATACTAGCTGCCCCCCGCGGCTTTGCCCGCTGTTTAATACTTAACGCGGAAGCTTAATTATGTTTCTAAAATAAAAGTAGCCTATGTTACTCCTTATAACATTAGCTATCTGTCAGTGGAAGTCCTGTTAAAATCGGTTCAGCCGTTTCAGAGATTAGCCGAAACACACAGACAGGCACACAGACAAAAATTGCAAAAAGAAATATGTACCGTTTATATATTCGTATACATGTAGTAAAAACAGTTATTTCAATATTACAAACAGACACTCCGATTTTACTTATATGTATATGTATAGATTAGTGTTGCAAATCGTTGTGCGTTATTATTGCATGTGTAATGATTGTATTACTTGTACTTGCTTTTCGAGGTTGTAGTTTGTCAATATATGACTGATTCCATGAATATTTTATGAAGAGGAATTACGCGTACACACATGACGAGAGCAATATATTACTTCTATAGAAACTTTTAAGTAAAATATTTGTCGCGATACATTTTAACCTTCAGAAAAAGAAGATAGTGGTCCGTTATCTGAGAACAACACTTTTGCAATCGTTAACGTCTCTTATCGAGTCAAGTCAATTTCTCTCTTCCTTTCTCTTCTTTACAGCCCATCAAAAGTCTCCTGCACAATGGTCGCCATAATCTATAGAAAACCTTTTCGCTGTAGTCTGTCTGCCTCTTTCTTTGTAATCTGGTTCAGAGCAAAGAGTTTATATTCACAATGCTAGTACAGTGATTGTTTGGCCTTTTTTTTTTTACCAAAATAGTCCGTTTCCTTCTAGGTGATCCTATAATTTATTTATTTTATAATTAGTTAAAGAGAAGAATATCTATATTTACAATATAATTTATAAAACGACGTAACTTGAATATTAGTTGATTTTTGCAAAAATATTTGAATAACTGTCATAACTTGTACATAAGTTCCGTTATGTTACATCATTGAAGAGATAAATATATTTCACATAGGAATGGAACGTTAAATTTTAAACGGATAAGAGCTCCGAGATTGAATCATGCCTATTTGTGACTACAAAACCGTTTTGTTGCTAACTGTTATGTACGTCTACATACGGGGCCGATGAATGGGCGCTTTTAATTTGGCCTCAATAATACTTCAGCGTAATACCGATCTTAAGAACGATGAATTAATCACTTGGAAATGTAGCCTAGAGGTCGATTTAAGAAGAGAGTGATCCAGGATCGGATAGTAGCCAGAAATTATTTATTACAATTTAGAATATTAAAATTATTACGATATAGGCGACGTAACATAATAATTTTGTTCAGTGCATGAACATAAATATATTTGATTATAAATATAAAGTTTATCGTTTCTTTAAAGAAGTAACATGTATCAAAGGCAGTTTTAGAAAACTTACTAAAAACTACTTACCTCTTACCTCTTTCTCAGTAGCACAGTGTGTGTGTTTTTAATTAAATATTTGAGGTATTACATATTAAAAAAAATACAGTTTCTCGTAGTCGTTTTATTTATAAAACTTATAAGAAATTTTATTTCAAAGATATATGCAATCCGCCAACCTGTACTGGAGCAGTGTGATGGACCATTCCTCCTGCTCCGCCTGCAAATCTCTCACAAATATTCGAGCGAAGGCCTTAACCGAGCAGTGGGCTGTTACTTATATAATTACTTTACTTTTTTCTGTATTAATTTTAATAGTATTCGTTAGGAAACCGCGATGGCTATCCGTTACGGTATAAGAAATTAAAACAAAATTCATGTTTTTTTTTTAAACATGTACTGTCATTTTTTCAAACATCATGATTATGTGATGTGTTAATAGAGTAACTGTAATATTCCGCCAGTTTAAACAAACTTTATAGATTTTCTAACTCGTAATTTTTTTAATTTGGTATTTAGCTCTCGCGATTAATGATGAATGCAGGTGCTCGGGACCGTTCTTTGTGGAAATATTTTGGAGTAGGCCCCTATGTTCAGCAATGGCCTTTTGATAGGCTGTAAGGAGGAAGAAGAAGAGTATTGTTTCGACCTGCCACGGCGACAGTGTTGTGTATAATTTGTTTATAAGTATCCTGGTCCGTGTGGTAACGGCATAAGAATATTACCACTCTCTTTCTTCCCGAGGATGTCGTAAAAGGCGACTAAGGGCCTTGAATATCGTTATAGTAATAGATAGATGGCGGAATTACCATTTCTTAAGATATTAGACCAAAGTAATCAGACCGAAGATGGGCAGCAGCCTCTGAGGTGCGAGAGGTCTGCTACTGCGATCGTCAATCCGCTTGCCTAGCGTGGCGATTATGGCAAATCTTCGCTATTTGAGAGGCCTATGTCCTGTAGTGGACTTTACCAGGCCGATATGTATACATGTATGTATGTACATATCCTGTAATATAACCTAAAATATTTGCTGTTATGAGGGTAGTTTAAAGAATATTCCAAAATAACGGACATTCTTTTTTTTACCTTCACGCAATTCCCAATACAGGGGCAGTCAGAGGTCAAGTCTAGACAATTAAGTCCCTTTGACCCACCTTCCACCGAAGATATTTTCGGGACAACGTGACAGGTGGTGAGCCCGTCGCCGACGGACATCCTACGTATAATTAAAGTAAATATTCTTTCTTGCATGCTAATAGGTAAAGCAAATTTACTTTACTACTAATAACTTATCTCCCATAGGATTAGGGTTGCGTTCACCATGCTTAGAGCAGATTATCAATCGCAGTACTAAACGAACTTTATGCATTGCTTACTTACATCATTCTTGGCATTTTTTCAGGCAAACATGCAGATATTTTAAGGCCCTCTATAGGCAAAGCGTCGCCTCCCTTTTTAATACAGAATATTATAGGCGGTAGAAGATCGCCATGCTGCTTAAGTGATCAGATTTTATACAGTTAAGCTCATGAAGTATAAAGTGAACTTATAATATATAATTTCATTAAATATTATAATGTTCAGTATAAATAATAATTAAGTTAAAATCCTATAACACTCTCTTCATCCTAAATGTTATTATAAGTTAATCAAATATTAATTTAGGTACAGTATTTATCGGTAATACTACGGTACACTAATGAGGTCGTTAATTTTACATAGCCTAATAGCCTCGAAACACTTTGATAATAAGAGTATTTGTTTAAAATTATTTATAAAAGAATGACTTTAGAAAGAGTTATGCGAAATAATCTATTAAATATTTCGGAAAGTCTCTTATAAAATATTTATGAAAAAAGAATGTCACAACAGTTTAAAAATGTCAGCGTGTCAATTTGTGGCAGGTGTTTTAAAACGGGACAAATGGAACACCAACTAAAATCCACTTCCTTTGACTTCTAATACAAAATAGATAGCAAAGCGGAATAATAATTCAACGGCCGAATAGTTGTGGCATTTCATATCGGACCAGGCCATCTCTGTTATTTATGAGTTCAACAGCACACAACAATATAGCTAATTAAATGTAACTTATTCTAGAAACATGTTATCTTAACTTAAAAAATGTTTTTTTTTAATTGGCGCACATCTATTTCGTGTACAGCCAGTGATTAAGAAACATCTTTTTTTTTTTTAAAAAGTTAATTAATAAGAGTAAAATGGAACGAAGACGCAAGAGTGTACTTCTTGTGTGTTTTTTAACGTCTGTCGGGTTCGACTATAGGAAACACTGAGTCACGTTTAATCCTTAGTTGATTGCGTCATCTCACGCGTGAGTTGCGGGTTTGTCTGTCAACTACATACGAAATAGCATTATACAATCCACACTAATAAGTTTTATATGTCTGTTAGTCGTCTGAACCTATTTAATGTAATCAGTAATTAGTACATAGTAGATACCTCTTTTGTTACTAGTCTAGTCTTTTTATTAGTTTTTTTTTATAGTTTAGATAGTCTTTTTATTGTCCTTTCCTAAACGGTAACTTTGGAAAGAGTTATTTGAAATAATCTTTTAAATATTTCGGAAAGTCTCTTATAAAATTTTTACATATTATTTGTAAAATAAATAAATAAATAAATATCTTCACGCAATTCCCAATACAGGGGTAGACAGAGGTCAAGTCTAGACAATTAAGTCCCTTTGACCCACCTTCCACCGAAGATATTTTCGGGACAACGTGACAGGTGGTGAGCCTGTCGCCGCCCTTATGTCCAAGCCAACGATGAAATTCGTACATAAGTTTTGAAAAACTCATTGGTACTGCCACCTGGGGATCGAACTCGGGTCTCTCGACTCGAAATTCCGACCACCCAACAACTCGGCTATCGTGACTTATTTAAATACTTATTTGTAATAATTAAATGTTATCGTCATATAAAAGACATAGTTTTAAAAATATGTTTTATAGATATTGTGTAAGTGATTTAAAATTGACGAATCTTTATACGTACGTATGGCGTTTCCTCTTCGTAGGTATGTGATAAACGTACACAGATAAAATTTTACTTTACGATTTGTAACTGGCCGGATACGAATCGGATGCCATCGCATGCGTTCTTGCACAAGAAAATTAACATTAGGCGAGGTCGTACCAATTTAAATAGCTTTACATCTAAACGTAATTACTGTCATAAGTAAGAATCCCGAATAGTTTGTCACCGATCATAGAACTTATATAGCATTAATCAATTCGTCTTGATAGCCGAGTGGTTGGGTGACCGTAGTTCGAGTCAAGTACATACGTACGTAAGTTCTTGAAAGTGTAATTGCTCATGGATAGACACAAATCTTAAAATAAACCCCGTGATTATTTTCTTTAGAAAGAAGAAATATCCCGAATATATCTTCGGTTTCGGTATATATCTTCTATCCCGAATATAATATTGTCCCGAAAATATCTTTGGTGGAAGGTGGGTCAAGGGACTTAATTGTCCAGACTTGACCTCTGTCTACCCCTGTATTGGGAATTGCGTGAATATATTTACTATATTTATTAATTTAGAAAGAAGAAAAGAGTGAATGGGGAAGGCTTGAACAAGGTGTGGGCTTGGACAATAAGATGGGACAAGCTCATCACCTGTCACTTTGTCACAAATAAGCGAAACCTAGTTTTAAGCGTAAATGTGATGAAAAGAATGACGAAAATTAAATATGTTTATTGAAATAACATTTTTATAGAAAAAAAAAAGTACCTACGCTATTCATTGTATGCGAACCAAAAACCGCTTCCCTTTGTTAAATCAACCTCCTATTTTGGTTTTTGTTTTTTTATGACAATTTTACAGGTTTACATGAATATTTTATATTTGTTCTCAACTGTTAGTAAGTACTATATGTTAATTATTAAATATATAACTAAATAAAAACAAGTACGTTCGGATAAACGTTAGGATTAGTAGCAATGGTAAATAAATAAAATACTTCTACGGTATAAATTGTAGAACAATTATTTCCTACGTTCAGAAATTCGAGCCAAGAAACAACGTCGACGCTCGAACTACTGAGCTTAGTTGTCGTTACGGATAATAATTATAAAGTTCGAGTTTCGTATACATAATTTGAAGCACGTGTCAAGATACCGTTAGTTATTCATACAGGAAGCGTATCCGTCTACCTTCGTAACACTACGGTTGGTTTCGAGTAGATTTATATAATTTAATGAAGAAAGTAGTTATTGTTTAATTATTTATCAGTGATGTGTGTGGTTCATGTGAAGAACGACCTTAATTATTGGGACTCTGATAAAAGAACACCTTGCTGATGTTCGAATATGTTATTGAAGTTATTTATCAAATAAAATATCTCTTTGCAGGGTCTTGACCTATTTCAAAAGAAATTAAAATAGTTATTAAACTACTTATTTTTTTCTTCGTAGCAAATACCACAAAATATTATAAGTACTAATTATTTAAATTTCATTTTATCTATAGGTTGCAGGATTGTAATTAAAGAACGGTACAATCTACTCACTGCGACACCATGTCAGAATTACTAGTAATTACTCCTGCTAGTTGTTGCACGGGTTATCCTCTTTCATTTATTGTCCTCTTCATACTTTTCTTGTCTTTTTTTACCCATTGCGCATTCAATGTCTCTTCTACAGGACCCAATTTCGAACACTAGAATATTCCCGGAATAAGTTTTATTAACTTGTTAGGGGTTAAAAACAGACGTATTTTTTTGAAACTCCAGCATAATGAAGTCGCAATTTATGTAAAGATGTCCCTTGACTTGTTTCTATCGAGCTTTCGTTATGGTTTCTAATAACGAGCACTCTAATATTCAACTTTGATCATATCACTGAAAACCAATTCGATTTTAGCGAAAAATATGTCAATCAGACGAGACGATTGTTTAACCAGATATTTATAGCGCTACAACTTTTTTTGGTTGACACTTTCACAGCTACTTAAAAAGCATTTTTAGCAACTAACATTAATTAACTAGTTAGAGTTTCATTAAGAGCAATGTTAACTTAATGGCTGGATAAAGAGGACAATTCTGTAATTTAGAGTACCTGGTGACAATTAAGCAGATTCAGCGCAAAAAGTATACTACAAAATCATGTTGGTGATATTGGTATAACTATTTATACATGTCGATAAAATTTTATTAAAACTTTCGTGGCGCTTTGACTGTAAACACATAGATATTGACAAAATCACATTCATTTCTCAGATTCCAAAGTAAGTACCTATAGCACTTGTGTTATGGTATAAGAAAGAACGAAGTTACCACAAACATCCAGACTCGAGACAATGTAGAAAAGCTGTGAAACAAATATCCACTTTCATTTACAATACTATCAATTGAATTACTTTCCAAGTTAACCTCCGTATTGCAATACAGCACTGTTATGTATTCATGATGTTATCTCAGCGCATTATGTGAAACAGCCTATTCGCCCTTGCGTTATCAGCGGCCTTGAGCTGTTCGTGGCGACATGATGTGTGGCAATTAAATTTTGTATTTAAGTTACATTGCAAGTATTGAAGATATTCAGTAAGTGTGTTACCACTTCCGCGGCCTTGTTATTTTTCGTACATAAAAATAAACATCCACAATGGTTCGATCATCTGTATTCGATCCAGGAGAATCGAGTTTAATCACCCATGTATTGTGAAAGGCTTAGTGGTAGTTGGCTTAGAGCAAGGTGTCCCAACCGACTGTTACGTTATCAAAAATAAATCGGTGGAATGATCCCTTTTAACTATAGTTACGTTTTACTAAACTTATGTACGATTATGTGATTAAATTAAAGAGAAAAAAATGTTTTTAAAATTTTTAATGTTTCAACTGACACGGGCGGGAATCGAACCCGCGACCTCTGCCGATCCGTGGCAACGCTCTTACCTCCAAGCCACCGTGTCTTACACGTATCAGTTGAAATTTTAAATCTGTATTGAATTATGTACGATTGTCATGGTTGGCGTCCAAACTACGGCGTCTGGACACCTTGGCCTAACCGAATGTCACATTATATTAAATAAACCGATGGAAAGTACCCTTACTAGTATTTTTAACTATAGGTTACCAATGTGAATTATACTTGAATGAGCTGATGAAGGAGTGCCAATGTCCTAGTCAATTATGAGTGTATATGGCTATATAACTTTTTTTACCATTTCTGCTACGCATTTCAACGCCAATTTTTCAGCCAACACAGCAATATTAATTAACTATCTCTTAGTTTAAAAAAAATATGTCTATAAAAAATTGCGTTTGGTGGGGGGTGCCCCTTACACATAGCATGCAGGATTTTTCGAAGTCAGTCAGTCATCTCCAAAGCAATATCTATCTATAAATAGGGTACACTCCATCAGGTGTAGTCATAATTCCAATAGTAGATATTAGTCATATCATACGTTATAATTCAAATATTACTCATGAAATGTCATTCGTTACTTCCTGTTTACCTCGTTACCCTCGTTTAAAAGGAACTCATAGCTTTAGCCTAGATAGCTTAAAATATATCTCATGGATATATTTGCGGAAAAGTTATTATGTTGTAGTCTAAAGCGTCTAGATCGTTTTCCCATGACACAAAAATGAATTGTATGTCTAATATAATAATAATAGTAATATCTTCACGCAATTCCCAATACAGGGGTAGACAGAGGTCTAGTCTAGACAATTAAGTCTCTTCGACCCGCCTTCCACCGAAGATATTTTCGGGACAACGGGTTTATGTCCAAGCCAACGATATAGTCGTACAAAGTTTTTGAAAAACCTATTGATACGAGCGCGCCACCTGGGGATCGAACTCGGGTTTCTTGACTCGGAATCCGATCACCCGACCACTCGGCTATCGTGATTCTTAATCTTCTTCTTAAAATTGTAATAAACATAAAGGAAAATATATTTAAACTTTAATCGTATGGCGACGTCGATTAATGGATTGACGTTGTGGTAACGAAGAGTTTAAATATCTGATATCGTCATAATTTCAGTCTGTCAGAGTCCCGTACTCCGTCACTCCATCTTGAGAGGGTCGTCCACTTCGTTGTTTGAACTAGGTTACAACTCGAGAACTTATCGTCCCCAAGATAGTAAGTTCTGCGAGCTCTGTGACCGGCCTTTTTCCACTTCAGCGTGTTAATCCTAACGGTTGTACTCCTTGCCTTGGTTATGTTATCAATTATTTCGGTGAACAGATTCTCCAGCACGTCACTTGTAACGATTTTTGTTTCAAAAGGACAAAAAGTTAAGTTGTGAAAGACGTGGTTACTCGCCTGCGAGGCTACAACTATTGTCATGAACTTATTCAAATATCACAAGCATTGAATTGAGTGGTTGGGTGGTCGGAATTTCGAGTCAATAGACCCGAGTTCGTTGGTGTCCAACTGTTACTATCACAACTTAAAATTATCCCTATGAATTCCCTTTTAGAAAAAATCATTTTCAGGACTATCCTTCAAATTAAGCTAATGTGGTGGCGCTATTTCAACCTCGTCGTAGTTGATGGACACTCAACGAATCACTCGTCCTCCTTGACATTGGCTTCGCTACACCCCACTTTTATAACAGGAACTTAGACGCACCCTTTTCTTTTATATTATTGTGTTCCACGTGGCTTCCTCGCGCTATAAGTTTACTTTTAGCGCCGTAATTATAATGCGAGTTTATTTTTTTTTACTATATTACTTAGATTTTTATTAAAGATACAATGCTATAGTTAGCAGTACTTGTACAGTTGATATGCTGACATATTTTCCCAATATTTATTGCAAAATATTTTATAATAAACAAAATATCTTACTACAATTCCCAATACAGATGTAGACAAATATTTTCGGGACAATGTGACAGGTGGTGAGCCCGTCGCCATCTCAATGTCCAAGCCAACGATAATTTCGTTCGACGTAAGATTTTGAAAAACCCATTGGTACGAGCCTACCATCTACATAGGATAGGGATAGAACTCGGGTCTCTTGATTCGAAATTCCGACCAGCCAACCACTTGGCTATCGTGACTCTAAAATATTTTATTAATTATTTATTTTCAGATCAACAGCAAATACAGCGAAGAGTTGGCGGAAGAATGCCTGGTGTGGATCAGACAGATCACTGGCGAGCCCGAGAACATTTCGGGAGACATGGACAACTTCTTCGAAGTTCTCAAGGATGGCACTCTTCTGTGCAAGTCAGTCTCATTTATTTAATGTGATTCCAATCTCTAATAATAAGCTCTAATAATATTTTATTTTTTAATCGTTAAAATGGACTACAGATTTACAGTATTATTTAAAATTACAGGTAGTTTTTAAAACGTAATATATTTACGAATGCAACACGGATAGTCACAGCTTTAACGTTACTCTAAATCTAAATAATATAATTAAAGGCTATGCCTATTAGTTCTAATAAAAATTAATTTAAGCACAAAATTTCCTAGAAAAGTTACTTAGGTATATCTCTGTCAGTCAATGGTGTAACATGAACTTTGACTTGAGTAGTTTAAAACCACAACATTACTATTGTGAAGATAGCGTGATCTTGTGTCTTCTGCATTTCGTTCGGCGGGTGAGGCAACCGGACCCCCTCTCCTCCCTTCCGCGTTCTTTCCCCTCCTCTCAATTCCTTCCTAAAAGACCGGTATCTTACCTGTTGCCTCTCTGGTGCATTTAGGCGTCGATAATGGCTTATTATTTTTGTTATAACTAATTTCATATTAAAAAAATAATTGTATTTTATGTAAAATAATTTAAAAATTAAAAACGACGAAAAAAGTCACGATAGCCGAGTGGTTGAGTGGTCGGAATTTCTAGTCAAGAGACCCGAGTTCGATCCCCAGGTGGCAGGCTCGTACCAATGGGTTTTTCTAAAATCTATGTACGAATTACATCGTTGGCTTGGTCATAAAGAGGGCGCCAGGCTCACCACCTGTCACGATGTCCCGAAAATATCTTCGGTGGAAGGTGGGTCGAAGGGACTTAATTGTCTAGACTAGACCTCTGTCTACCCCTGTATTGGGAATTGCGTTGTTCCCTGCCGCTACACGCCTCGACCCTTAGAACACATCTTCCATGTGGGCAAAAGTACGCGTCATTTGCTTGTACTAGTTATTTCGGATTTACCCATATTTCACACTTCGTTCTCTCTTCCTCCCATTTAAATAACAGAACCTTTATTTTTTCCATGGCACCTTCCTGTACTTATGTATTCGCTACACGGTTTGACTGGTCGGTTTGAATCTCAAACCATTGAAAAAGGTTTAATAATCTGATCTGAGGTAATAAAATATAAACTAAGTTAATAAAGTGAATATGTACAAGTGCGCAACATTAACTTTTAATAGCATGTGGTTTTACTCAGGGCAACAATCGAAAATACAAATTATATTTTTAATATATTGCACATTATCGTTTGGTGGTATCCTTCTTTTATTGAAAGCAATATTGTAAACCACACCATGGAATATGGGAGTGTTCTTGTGGGGGCGCGGTTATTTACTGCACTATTCCTCGTAAAAACATAAATTGAAAACACTGTAATGTGTCGTTTATTAGACTATTGTTAGACATAAATATAATGAATAATATTCATAAATTCTATAGAAACTTTTTGGCTACTTTTAGTTTGAGTATCGTTCGTATCTTCCAAAGTCAAAGTAAAACAGAAAGAAAACCATTAATGTCTAAAAACCGCCACGATATTATCGCCCCCTGAAGAGCTGCAACTGCTACGCAAACTGAACAAAACGTGAAAACAAATTTCTTTCTCTCTCTCTCTCTCAACCATTCTGTTAAATGTAAAATCACAACTCAATGGGGCGAATCCAGTCATTTACTACACTGCACCAAGTGTGCATACTCGTATTTACTTACGGAGAGAGTGTGTAATTTAAAAATCCATATCACACAATCTTCGCCGCAATTATCTCCAAATATTACTATAACTTTCTAACTATGTAATAAGTATCACGAACAATCACCAATAAGTATGTTACATTCCTTCCAGGCTCGTGAACAATATCAAACCGGGCATGGTGAAGAAAGTGAACGAATCCAAAATGGCGTTCAAATGCATGGAGAATATCAACGCGTTCCTTGAGGCGGCGCGACAGCTCGGCGTGCCAGCGCAGGAGACCTTCCAGACTGTCGACCTGTGGGAGCGTCAGAATCTGAATTCGGTGGTTATTTGTCTGCAGTCGCTAGGGAGAAAGGTAATTTGAAGATAAGATTTTAATTCGCAAACATCGTATTTTGGTTTCAAATATGTGCTCTATGGTAAGTTTATCTATGGTCCACCTTTCGTCGTCTTTCTTCAAATAGGCGCAGAAAAGCAGATTGTTATACCGGAGCCATAAATGTCCCGTATCTCCAGCCTGATCACGAATCATACAAACGAAGCTATTTTATGTCAATACTTTACGACAGCGCGATCGTTTCCCGGTCTAGTCGACCGTGTAGTAATTTTAGCTGTAATAACTACAGCAATGTCGTACTTGTAACATGTAAAAGTAGTCACCTTTAAGAAAATTAAACCAAAACTACTTAAAACCTGCTTTAAAAAATCATTACACTAAATCTACCAAACTCCCACCCATAAACTTTTTATATACACTAGGACATGGTTTCGTTTGTATATTACATTCTACTCATACCGTGACATGTTTTAAATAGATTTCAAACAAATCCATGAATGTTTTATAGTGTACGCTATTGCGATTACCGATTTGAGAGAGGTATGTGACTAAATTTCGTTAAAGCATATGAATCATACATTTCATAACATAGGAGGAAAACAACGTCAGTAATTCTATCTAATACATATTATATTTGTTTTGGACGCTTTGTTTCACCAGTTGAGTTGCAAAAGATTGTTAATATTTTGTTAGAATGACTTGTAATTCTATGATATAACCTGTGACGTGAGATATGAATATCTTCTATATAATACGTAATATCTGTACATACTTCACGTTTCACTACACTCATCTCGACATCTCGGGGACCTTAAGGTTTGGAGACTTGAAATCTTCCTTTAGCGGAGTAGAGGTCAGCAAACATGGCATAAATTACTTGCGTATGTATTATATGCCACGTGAAGGGGGTAACTAGTATCCTATAAATAAGACAGATCCTTTAAAAATTTACTTTCGGTAAATAATCAAATAATACTTTGCATTGTCATACATTTACTACTAATTGGTCTCAATGTAGTTATTTAAATTTCAATACAGTTGAATAAATAGGATTGAAAGAATAATAAGATTATCGTGGATTATCATATAAGTGCAATGATATGTGTGCGAGCGAGTTTATGTTATAATACTATGCGATTTCAAAGTCAAAGTCGCCTTTTTATTAATTAAGTTTTGTAAAACGCTATATAAATGTCAATTAACCCGGGTTCGCTTAACATAACCATCTCAGAGAAGAACCCGCAAGAAACAATTCTTAGGGTCTTTTATTTTTTTTGTTATTTCTTATTTACATTTTATATTAAATAAATATCTTCACGCAATCCCCAATACAGGGGTAGAGAGAGGTCTAGTCTAGACAATTAAGTTCCTTTGACCCACCTTCCTCCGAAGACATTTTCGGGACAAAGTGATAGATGGTGAGCCCGTCACCGTCTTTATGTCCAAGCCAACGACATAATTCGTACATAAGTTTTTGAAAAACCCATTGGTACGAGCCTGCCACCATGGGATCGAACTCGGGTCTCTTGACTCGAAATTCCGACCACCCAACCACTTGGCTATCGTGACTTACATTTTGTATTGAAAACGAAAATTTGTGCCGGTTTGTGCCGGATGCCGTGTGATTCCGGCGTAAGAATATATTCTGCCCATGAGTATCGTAAGAGGTTACTACGGAAAAAGTTCTATATGTCATTGGCTACCGACAGATGTTGAGATAAGTTTCTCGAGAAATATCAGACGTCAGAGGAGCGAGTTGTCTGGTACTGCGATCGCCAATCCGCATGCCGAGCGTGGCGATTTTGGTACAGTCCGTACCCGAAAGGTTTATGGGCTTCAGTGGACTTTTTAGGCTGTTATGACAGTGGTGATTAGAATCAATATATGTCAGTAATAATAAATACAATGATCAAAAATGCAAGGATTAAAAAAATACTTCATCAGACTAACAGCAACCAGAGGGAATTTGAATTTAAGAGATATTTACATACCTTAATTTAACAATTCTCTAATCAAACCCCATAATTAAATTAAATATGGGACATATATAATTAAATATGGGATATGTGAAATTTAAATAACTTGCGCGCATTACTTGCAGCATTTCTTTCTTCACTGATGGCAAATGTCGACAGTATTCAGAAACATGTCAACGTGGACGATAATGACGGGAAAAATTTATTAAAAAATATTTTAGCAAACTGATTAGAATATGCGTAAATCTGATGTTTGTGGTTGAAATGAATATGTCACAATAATGAGTTGGCGGTAAACCGTGTCTAAACAGCAACGTCTCGCTACACAGACTCATCATAATAAAAGTTGTCTTTTATGTGATACAGAATGCACGTGCCCAGAGGTATCGCAAGCATTGGTTTAAATAAAAATTTTGATTAATAAATTTTTACATTTACAATGTTATGCTAGTTATTTCTAACAGCTTTCAATAATAGATATATTCACGATGTATTTTTTTATAAAATAGTTGTATGTCTATTAACAGGTTTAAGAAATGCACTAAAAATTACAGAAAGGGTTATTATAATATAAACTAATGTATTAATGACTCACAGCAACTCTTAACAGTAAAAAATCATATCTTACTTTGTATCATCTTAGAATAAAAGATTGACTAAAAAATTAAGATACATACAGAGTTTCTTTCGCCTGTTTCTTTTTCTTTATAGGAACCTCATTAATTACTAAAAAAAGTCACGATAGCCGAGTGGTTGAGTGCTCGGAATTTCCAGTCAAGAGACCCGAGTTCGATCCCTAAGTGCCAGGCTCGTACCAATAGGCTTTTCAAAAACTTATGTACGAATTAGATCGTTGGCTTGGACATAAAGGCGGCGACGGGCTCACCACCTGTCACGTTGTCCCAAAATATCTTCGGAGGAAGGTGGGTCAAAGGGACTTAATTGTCTAGACTAGACCTCTGTCTACCCCTGTATTGGGAATTGCGTGAAGATATTTATATTTATTTTATTACGAAACGGTGGTCGATTAAAAAATTACTATCCATAAACGAATGCATATTCTTGTTAGATTGATAGTAATTTTATCTCGTTTCTGAAATATTTCTTTGTCTTGTATAATGATTTATAGACAGATATGGGTTATTGAAAATGACATAACGCCATGAGCAACAAGTGTGCCACACATTTATATAATTTAACCATGTTTGAATATTTTCAGGCCGGTAATTACGGAAAACCTTCGATAGGGCCTAAAGAGGCCGAGAAGAATGTACGCAACTTCACTGAAGAGCAACTTAGGGCAGGACAAGGCGTCATCTCTCTACAATACGGCTCGAACAAAGGGGCTAACCAAAGCGGAATCAATTTCGGCAACACGAGACACATGTAAACGTGCCTTTACAATCAACAAACTATTTGAATTTAGAACGTAAATTTAATGGACGTAGTAACATACGAAGGGAGTATTTTCGAACTGGCGTCTGTTCGTTAAATTATTTAATAAATAGCATTTCAACATACATATGTAGCTCGGTACTTATTCGCTTAGGTAATAAAGTCAATAAAAATAAGGGTAAAATATTGAAGAACCAATATTGTTAAGACATTCGAATCTCTATTTATTATTGGTGTGATTATTCAAAATTATAAATGTGTTCGTCATTCCAAACGTTCAATTCATTCCATATTTGAAAATTATTTTTGTACAACATTGTTTTAGTAATTGCATAAGTCGTAAGTATCTTTTGAACTTACCGTTAGTTTTTAAGACAGGGAGCATTTTTTTAGTTATACTCGTAGCAGATAAAACTAACTTAAGTGAGCCAGTCACATTTGATTATTTTTTTGTAATCAATTTGATAAAGTGCCAATTTGATTACCTACAAATATTTTTTTGTGTTTAGTACAGTACAATTATAATTATTTTACTACGTAATATCTATTCAATTAATACTATTGTGCCTTCAAACTCCAAAGGAGCTTTGAAATATTTTCTTCTACTACATTGTTTTAATATGAAATCAGGGATGCCTTGATTATAATTTATTGATATTAAAAATTAATATTTCATTCCATATTATGTGTTAGTACATACTGTGATTAACAATTTTATATATAAATAAAACATCTTTATTCTTATATTTGTGTATTACACTACACATAACTTTAGGACGGTAAGTTTCATAGAGTACATGTAACTTTATGGAAGTACGTAAAATAAAAAAATAATTTAAAACTAATCTCTTTTATTTTAAATTCTACTAATGGTGAATATTGCTGGTTAGTAAAATTCTACTGCAGGACAATTGTAGCGCTTGGAAAATAGGTTTGCAATCGCAATAGATACTCTCGCTATTTAATTGTTGTTGCCCATCCATAGCTTAATTTTGTCTGGAATTTTTGAGACGGTTATCTGAAAATAAATTTAAATTCACTATTTAAATATAATAAGTGAATATAAAGATGAAAATCCATCAAGAGATCACAATCGTGAGTATAAAAACGGTTATTTGAACTTTCAGCTTTTCCTTAGTTGAATCCTATGAGATCCATTAAAAGTGGAGGTGAATATGAACAGCCTAAAAGTAAAATACTCGTGCTTAAGTACGTACATGCTAGCTCAGTGGTACTTAAGTTTTTTTTCTATGAACATAATAATGCCTTGTGAAACCATGACCGAAATGCAAATTGTTGCTTTACATTTTGTAATAAAAATGTATAATATGGAGGGAGCGCCAGGTCTTGATATATCATTATGTCTTCTGACGGTCCGGTCCTATTCTGAGAATGCTAATTGGTGACTGCCCGATGTCCTGGTTGGTAGCGACTCTGAAGGTGGGTTCCAACCCCATTAATGTTATTTGCAAATTAGTCATGACGTTTTTATTTAAAAGTCTTTGGACATAATACAGCCGAGTGGATGGGTGATCGGAATTCGAGTCGAGAGACCCGAGTTCGATCCCCAGGTTTTTTCAAAACCGATGTACAATTCATATCGTTGGCTTGGACATACAGTCGGCTACGAGCTCACCACCTGTCATGTTGACCCAAAAATATTTTCGGTGGAAGGTGGGCGAAGGAACTAATAGTCTAGCTAGGCCTCTGTCTGCCTCTGTATTGGGATTGGCGTGAAGATAATTTATTTATTTATTGTATATTATATAGGAATGCTTTATTTGTGATTCGCCTATGTGTAGGAGAATAACAAAATATTCTCATATTATACAGGGTGGGCCATAAATTAATTAACATTTCAAAAAATCGTATAAAAAAAACATTTAACATATTTTAGAAATCGTTTATTTACGAGAAAGCTAATTAGTTGTATTTTTTTTTATTATTTCGTCTAAATGACCACCGTTTCGGTTTTTGCACTCATCTAAGCGAGTCCTGAAGTTTTCGAATACTCTTCTACAAAGAGACCGCGAGATCGCTGACATCTCTTCGATGATTTTTTATTTAAGTTGACGCAGTGTATTCGGTTTATCAATGTAGACACGACTCTTTAAATAACCCCATAAAAAGAAGTCTACTGGGGATAGATACTTCTGGATGGCCATGGGATGTCACCCCGTCTGGATACCAGCTTTTCCGGAAACCATGTCTTTGACCACCGGCAAGGACTCGTTCGATGTGTGACACGTGGCTCCATCTTGTTGAAACCATATGTTACGATTATAGCCAGCAAATTCCAGTAGCATCGGTGCTAAGAACTCCCGTAACATTTTCACATACTCGGCAGAATTAACAGTAACTGAACGGCCTCGAGAATCTACAAAAAAGTAAAGTCCGATGATTTCTTTAGCTGAAATTGCAGTCCATACAGTTACCTTAGGAGAGTGAAGTGGCCTCTCATGTTTAGCTTTAGGATTTTCGCTGCTCCAATACCTGAAATTCTGTTTGTTTACATGTCCATTTAGGTGGAAATGGGCTTCGTCAGAAAAAAAGATGTGAAAATTACTAAAACGAGTTAACATTGTTTCGGCATATGACTTACGCAAATTTAAAGCATTAGGGTTTAGTTCTTGCACTAGCTGGATCTTATATGGATGCATTTTCAAATCTAATTTCAAAATACGGCGTAATGATGTGCGGGATAATCCTAACTCAGCCGAACGTTTGCGTGTCGATAAATCTGGATCACGTCGAACAGAAGCGGAAATTTGCTGCA
Organism: Sericinus montela; assembly: GCA_029286605.1. Lineage (NCBI taxonomy): Eukaryota > Metazoa > Arthropoda > Insecta > Lepidoptera > Papilionidae > Sericinus > Sericinus montela. The sequence goes on along the minus strand of JAGSMR010000017.1, from coordinate 4,041,807 downwards.
CGTTCCCTTCGCTCCGAGAAGTCCGTGGGCCGCCGGTTTGTTTCACATTTAGTGTAGATCCCGTCTCCTTGAACTTCTTCACCCATTTCTTTGTTAAAGGAGCACTTGGACACTGACTTAAGTCGTGTAAACCATATTCAACGTGAAATAAGCGCCTCACAATAATGAGCGAAAAGTCGTTTAAATAAAACTGTTTCACGCAGTAAGCGCGTTGCGGCCCCGTGAAGCGATCCATTGCGACTAAATTTCTAAGAAGCGAGCTAGTGCGCCCGCCCGCGCCCGCGCCCCGGTAAGTTACATTTAAATGTTAACGAATTCTTGGCCCACCCAGTATATCTGATATTATATTTCTATATAAGTCACGGTAGCCGTGTGGTTGGGTGGGTGGTCGGAATTTCGAGACAGGAAACCCGAGTTCGATCCCTATGTGGCAAGCACGTACGTGAAGCTGGCCACCTGGGGACCGAACTCGGGTCTGTTGACTCGAAATTCCGACCACCCAACCACTGGGCTATCGTGACTATTATGTTTTCGATAGAAAGGAATTTGAATCGCGCAATGGACAAATATATGTATGATGTTATTTGCACTTGAGTCAGGGTGTTTTTATTTAGATTCTATTATTTATCAATGTAAGAAATGTACCTCATCTAGTTACCAGCACACAAGGAATCCTTGTTTAGAACAAGACGTGTGTGATTATTTAAAAGAAATATGTCCGCGATAAAACTGGGCATGTACGTCGATTTGAAATTATGTAATATTTTTTGTATAATTTGCGAACATCATTGACGATGGTTATCTAATAAATTATTTGATGATGTCGTAATTATATGTTATGCTTAGTATATCGATAGAATTTTTAACCAGGAAATGATGCTAAATAAAAAAAATTATCGAATTTATAAAATAATAAACGTCATTTGAATTTAGAACAAATATCAATATTGTACAAAAGGCGTTAAAGACGTCTGATAGAATATTTTTTATAATTTTTTGAAGAATGTGGATTAAATTGTGGAAAAAGCAAGCGTTTTGAACCACTATAATCTCATCGTTTAATCGGATGACAATTTCTTATAAGAAACCCTTTATATAATTAGGTCACATTTTACACTTAATAATAATAATTATTATATTTTAAGTTTGTGATAGTTTTTTAAGTAATTTTTTTTTTGTTTTTTTTTTTGTTATACGAATTATATGTTACCCGAATAAAAATTCAGTCTGTTAAGTATTTTGGACCCACCTTTCATCTAAGCCTATTTGAAGCAACAAAAGTAGAAGTTTATCGCCATCTTTGGATCATACCTACGGGAATAGACATATATTTACGTAAATAATAATTCATATATACATATAAACATCCATGACTCGAGTACAAACATACGTGTTTATTGCACAAATGTATGCCTCTTACGGGATTCGTACACGAAACTTTTTACTGCGGTCACTGTGAACATGGCTATCGTGTCGTTTATTTAAGTTTAAAATTCTTTTCAGAGAATTATTCGCGAAAGTAACATAAGAATTTACTATTTATCTATTTATTATTATTTTGCCATCGATATCATTGCGATGCGATGTTTGTGCAGAATAAAAGTTATTACGTTGTACAGCAATATGGTTTCAAGTTACAAATTAAATGGCGTAAAAATAATCTAAAACAAAAAGTAGTTCTTTTACAGAGATTTTTGATTTGAACGGTTGGACGTTGAATATAATATTATTAGTGCAAGTGCTACAGCGCCGTCTAGTGGTAAGTTACAAAATGTGACGTGTGGCAAATAAAACAAACATACAGTAAGATGAAATTTATAAAACACATTTAAATTTTGATATTTTGCTTAAGAAATTTTTAAGGGTTCTTTTCGAAAATTTAAAGAAGTTGGTACCTTTATTTTATGGAACTAATACTTAAAAACTTTTTCCCTTCGCGTCTTTCATATCTGCAAATTAGTTCTACAATCTACAATTATACAGTCGCAAGCGGCTTAAAATCGGCGGAACCTCGAAACACATTTTAACGAAACATTCATTGGCAGATAGCTGATGTTGTAAGGAGTAATTTATGCTACTTTCATTTTAGAAAAATAATGATGTTAAGTGTTGAGTCGCGGGCACAGCCGCAGTAGACAGGTTGTCCTTATATAATAATCGTCTTCTTGGTGAGGTCAAATGCGGTCATGCATAGTATAAGTAAAACAATCAGAACTAATATACACAGGTTAGCATTCGTCATACTACACTGAGGTGACAAGGCACTTGTTGGCTTCTTTAATAAGCTCGTTTTAATACAATAATAGCAATTTTAGCGATAACAATTTTTAAATAAATTGTTATGACTATTGTTGTAAGGACTAATAAGGTCTATCGAATGTGTTCATAAAGTGCGCAGTAACCCTCATGTTCACCGAGTCGCGCCGCGTGATATTGATATGAAGTTACCCCCTGCGACAAATTTATCGCAAAACTTTCAACCTAAGATAACCCAGCATGAGAAGAAATAATATAAAGTAATTAACTTTCTGCAAGCAATAGGGAAGTTTGTTGCAATTATAGTTATATGGATTATAGATAGTCTAGATCATACAGAAATTTAAAATAAGGTATTCAATGCAAATTACCAAAAATACGTTTTTAGAACAAATACACATACAACTTAAGAATAAGACATTCCATTGTTATAATATCACGTTTAAAGTATTTAAAAATAAGGAGAAATTATGATGCAACAGAGGCAAGGGCAGGTATTTTCGGGCTCACACAGATTAAAAATCCACCGTGCATAACACGGTGGGTTTTTAGTCTGTTCACGTCGTCGCATTTTGATAGGGCCACAGGTACGTTTTCGTACACATCCGTGACTCCACCGAAGCGTTTTGCCCCAGGCAGCCCTTCCTCGAGATAAAACGCATCCTCTTCCTCTCGCTTCAGGGCAGACCCATCGGGATATTCGAGACGACTTAACGAGAACCCATCAGCGTTAAAAATACAAGTTTCTACTACATACAATACTGATAAATAGTTTTAGATGTATATTGCATGTAAGTAAATTTTCGATACTACAGACACAAAAAGTTGTAAATTCAATTTAAATAAACCTTTGTGTGAATTTTACTACTGAAACTTCACACCGGAGCTATTCGTCTACTACCAAAACGTCGTTCATATCGTCCTAAAAACGGACCCCATATGGAATGAAACTAATTAGCGATTTTTGCACCAGCCTCAATACTTCTGATAGTTTTAAGGCCATGGACTACCGAAACATTTATGCAACAGAAAAGTTACCGGTGAATGAACGTACTCCGTTAAAATGAATGTAATAGAATATTTTCATTCCCCGTTTATGCATTAATTTATTTGCAATAAAATATAAGGTATGTTCTTTAGGTATAAGATAATCTTTAACGCAGGCAGATTTATTTGTCATAAACGTAATTTTTTAACCAAACGTCAAAAAGACGTATAACGTCAGAGGAGCAATGTGACAGGTAAACAAGAAAAAAAAAAAGATTGTGTTTACAGGTGGTAAATTGTAATTTTATAAAAAAGTGAAATTGTACAATAATTTATACAAACAAAAATACTTCAAATATCACATTTGCTCATAACTAAAATACAATTTGCGTCTAGAAACTGTAATGGATAGAAAAAAAATAAAAATACAGTCTTAAAAGCGATGTTGCAGCCTTCAAGGGCGTTTTCGAATGGATGGGCAATTGATACGACTGCGCCTGTTGACCTGAACAACTCGGATGATAACGTAAGTGTAGCCCCCTGCGAAGTTGTTTGTTTTGCGATAACAGCCTCCTTTTTGACCTTTATCGTTATAAGCCGGCCTCGTTGTTGTGCGTCCTCACTTATCAGACCAAAGCTCCTGCAACCATCTTCATTGTGTCATCAATATTATTGAAAATATGTATAAATAAGAATGTTGTATTTGGTATGTATTACTTTGTGAGTTTTATCTTCTTTAGGAGTGGACTATTTACTTAGCAGTTTACTTAATTTTATTAAATATGGAGGCTTATTTTGAGGTATGTATGCCCATTTATGGTATGCATATAGAAATGGTTTATAACTTTTCTTCTATGGGTGTTCAAAATGTGTCTAAGTGTGTGAAAGAATGAGTGTATAAGAATTTTTATATTATTTTTATTTATATTCACGCACAATCCCTGACGGGGTAGCCAGAGAGAACAGATCGCCAAGTGTCACGATCCCTACATACTTCTTTCGCTTCTTTCAGATTCATCATCTTCTTCATACATGCACGTCTAGGTATCCGAGAACTCTTGACCCTCCTCTCTTCGAGCAATTTGCTCACATGGTCTTCGAAAGTTAGTCTCGGTCTACCTCGACACCTTTTAATATTAACTTTTGCGCTATATATTTTCTTCACCATTCGGTCTTCACTCATTCGCTCAACGTGCCCAAACCATCGAAGCACCCCCTTATCCATTTTTGAGACAAGGTCATCTTTCAAACCTGCCATATTGCGAATCTCTTCGTTTCGCTTTCGGTCGGCCATGGTAAGGCCGCACATTTTATGAAGAGATCGCATCTCCACTGTATTCAACCTGCCTTTATGCTTCTTCTGGCATACCCAGGTTTCGCTGCCATATAGCAAAGTCGGTACCAACACTGCGTTATGTATTGCAAGGCGTACACTTTTCACAACGCCTTGCCTTTTCGATTAACGCAGTCAGGGCACCATTGACTTTATTCCCGGCAGCGACACGCCTGTCCACATCTAAATCACATCTTCCATCCCGGCTAAACGCACTCCCCAAGTATACAATTTCATTCACCTGTTCTAGACATTCCTGATTTACCCAAGTGTATAAGAAAGCCTTGATAAACGCAATGGCTACTGAGGCTATTCAAAAACTGTGATACCATGTGATGAACAGTAACAATTACAGTGCCTATTACTGTTATTTTCAATTTGCGTATCAAGAATAGCATTTATCACCAATTTGTCTTACTACAGAAACCTATGTCCTGCTGCAGAATTTTTAAAACTTAAGATTTTTTAGTAAATATGTACATATATTTACATTAGGGATGTAAAAAAAAACTAATTAAATTATTATGTAGCAACTGTATCACAAAAATAAACTATTTAAAGACTATGGTATATTTATAGAAATAATTTTTTCTAAATATTTCTCAAATTACATAATTGAAAACTCAAATATTTTCACTATTTTTATACTTAGTACTTCTAAAATAAATATTCTCACTTAATTCCCAATACAGGGGTAGACAGGTCTTAGACTAGACAATTAAGTACCTTCGACTCATCTTCCTCCAAAGATATTTTTGGGATCGCATGACAGGTGGTGAATCCGACGTCTTTATATCCAAGCTAACAGTATGAATCATGCGTAGGAAATTCGAAAAAACCCATTGGCCTGCCACTCGGGGATTGAACTTGAGTCTCTTGACTCAAAATTCCAACCACCCAATACTCAACTATCATGACTCTATTTTATAAATATTTATGGAGAGCTCAAGACTTGCTTGTTATCAAACCTGTGGTAGATACCAGATAGATATCTGCAATTTTAATATCTATTGCATTATTTAAGAGCTACTAAAAAGGGTAAACCTTTAAAGTATTGGTTATTGTTTGAAACCATATGTATAATGAAGGTATGTAGATATCAACATGTTTATTTTACATGTATATGTACATAGCGATAGAATGTAGTAAATATCGTAATTAAAGTTCAAAAGATTTCACTTAATTGGTTGATAACTATATAGTTTGTTGACTCTACTATGATAACATTTACATTAAAATTTCTTTGTTTTATATTCATTATCTTGGCAGTGTTATACTCTTGTAGATTTTTCTCATAGTAACAATATGGAGTGGGTACTTTTTTAATGATTTTATATTTTTAAAAGGGTCCCCTTCATCTTTGAATAAATATGTATTTCACTTGTTACTTTACTGTACTTTAATGTATTCTGAAATACATATGTAGGTTTATAATGCTCAAACAGAACAATAGAGAGACTTCCAATAATAAATGATATAATTTTCATCTGAATAGTAAATAAAGAAGCATCACTACTGTATACTCAATACAGTGGTGGACTGTTTATACATGTGCACTTTTTATATTTTAAATTGAAATTATAATAAATTTTTTAAATTGTCTAGACCTCTCGCTTCCTCTGTATTGGGAAATGCAAGAAAATAACAAAACATTTGAATTGTTTCTCACTATACAATAAAAATCACACAATGGTTTATTAAAAAATTAGACTTTAGGCAAAAAAAATATTAAAGAGGTATATAACAGGTAATGGGGATCTATTCTTTTTGATAACACTGAGCTCTGATAGCCAGCCATAGAGAACAGGCCACCAATTATGGCCGATATATCATCGATCTAGATATCTATTTTATAAATAAATATATAGATAGGGACAACATCAGATACATTGCTCCGATCCCAATGTAAGATACTAAAGCACTTGTGGTATGGGAATCGGAAACAACGAAAATGTTGAAAAAGTGGTTTTTTTACATTGATCCGACCGGGAATCGAACCCGAGACCTCGAGATGGCGACATCTTGAAAACCGATGTGTACGCCTCTCGTCCACGTCACGTGCTCCTATCAAATTATAAAAAAGCATTTTCTTCGTAGGTACACGTACGAGTACGTCAGGCTATCATCCATTATTCAATCTAACAAATAAATCATAATAAGTACTTGAAAAGAAAAATATCAGCCCGGGCGGTCAATCACAAAAATAAAACGTTAAGCACGTCAATTAGTTCATACAATCAATATAAACAATATTGTATTTATGTATTTGCTTATTTTGCTTACGCAGTTCGGTTTCAGTCGTCGAAAATATTTGCATCAGACGATGATATTTTATCATCATGTACGTGAATTAGACGTTTGATAATAATTTCCTGATAATAATGTCGTTAAGAACACATCGAACATTAGTTTATTATCTGTCTATTCCTACGGCGTAAAATGGATACCATAGAGTATAAATTATGTCGACCAATCGTAGCATCAAATATTAGTACAATTATTATGAACCATATTTATATTTTGTTCGTATTTAACTATGATTTTTATTCTGTCTTGTAGTTCAAATCTATATGCGTGATGATTTTAACACCTTATTCGTTCATATCAATTCTCTAATTATGTTTTCGAATAATGTTTAGTAGTAATTTTAAAATATTTACTTATAAGTAATGCATAGTTACAATTTCATTTGAATCAAGCCACAGTTTACTTTAATGACAAGAATTTCAGAATATACCATATTTTGAAATTGCCGACTAAATAGTTACCGACAGTTAGCGGAATAAGCATCTCGAAAAATACTAGGCCTAAATAAATCAAACCTGCCTGTCACGTGATGATTATGGTGAAACCTTTTTATAAAATATTCTAGAACAGGCTAATGGAATCTGCTATCATCATCAAAGCCACGAGAAATCGACTTCTTATTGTCATATTGTGGTACTGATATGAGATAAAGTAAAGTAGTATATACTACAATTTAATAGTAAATGAACGAAAAAGAAATATCGATACTATGTTTCTTTATTCCATATATCTCAAAATTGCGCAGGCCAGTTATAAATTTAAAAAAATCTTGACCAAAACGTTATTACTTTTGAATGCATTTCTTTACGAGCTTTATCACAAAAACTGATAAAGAAATAGTTATAGCGCTTTGTATTACACAGCTTTGTATTACACTTTGCACAGGGAAAATTTTCCGCGCCTTAATTGATCAAAGTCCAAGACTTAGTTCGAAAGTTGTTTATGCCGAGAATTAATTTAGTTTAATAGTTTTTGAACGCAAAAGTACAAAACAAGGCCAGTTTTACATTAATTAAAATACAAAACAAAAGGGATACATTAATGCAAAGTTATTTTATTTTGAAGTACGGAATCATTGAATATTGTTATTTTTACACTGTGCGTCAAGGCGGCGTGCTCATTACCCCCTAGTTAGCACAAGCTCAGATAACGTTTATCAGTAGAGGTTGTTCAGTGCGACCTAAGCCCTGGCTCACCCGTGTTCGTGTGCTGATAACGCCTCCTATAAATTACCTAACATTATCTCTCGTTTTAGTCTACAGAAGCCAGTTCGTGACCAGACGTCTTTCTGTTAACACTTCCCCTTTCAAAGATTAATTTTAAGCTCTATTCACGTATTTCTGCCGTAACCAAATTCCGCGTCGTTTTTCTTTGTTCCTCATGGCTAAGTTCGTCAATTATTGTGATTTTCTGTCTCCATACTAATTTTATATTTGGTGTTTGTGGTAAAAGACTGAACTTAACGCCCTCAGTGAATATTGAAGCGGCTCAAGTTTGTTTTTAAAATTCTCACTGGCAGCAGCATACATGCATCACTATTTGAACGAGCTCCTCCAAAAAATGACAATTTCTTTAATGTACCGCGTAAACCCTATCTATTATTCGGACTATTCAGATACGATCTAAAATCACCCTTTAAACTATTTCAAATAAAGTCAAGCCTCTGTCATTGGCTCTACCATTTCGAGTACTACAAGTTTGGGATCTATCCAAAAGATATCACTTGACGCATCTCTTCTACAACCTTATATAAAGGAACTAAGAAATGGACATTGTGGCAAATGTAAGTTATCCTCACATTAAATTCAAACAAATTACATTAAGTTTGTTGCCATCAAGTTATATTTTATCAAGTTTTGTCACACATTGAGAAGTGTGTCCAGGTCAAAGTGTATCACGCAAAGCTACATAGTGAAATATGTCATAACGATAGACAATTTTGTTCACAGTACCACCCGGTCTTCAAGGCGTTCCTTGCGGGATCCTTCTCGGGAACTTTCAGCACCATACTGTTTCAACCATTGGACCTGGTTAAGACGAGACTGCAGAACCCAAGTCAGCATGTTGTCGCGGCTACCGTCAAGTAAGTATTGCAAAAGTCTATGTTGCTATTCATCATGCGATTTGAATAATCCTACTTACAAAAGGTGGGAACCCTAGTATCAGGAATGATTTGGGTTACTTTATATGGCTGAATAGAATCTCATAATGAGATACTTTATAATCATATACTCTTCATATTATTGGATCATAGTAACACGTGGGGATCTATTACAGCGGCCGAATGCAGCCCGGTATGATCACGATCTTTGCGAACATTGTCCGACAAGAGCATATCGCCGGACTATGGCGCGGAATGGTGCCATCTATCGCTCGCTGCGTGCCAGGAGTCGGCCTCTACTTCTCGTCGCTCCATTGGCTGAAGACTAAACTTGGAAAGGAGAACCTTGGACCCATGGAGGCGGTGTCGCTTGGGGTATTGGCAAGGACTATGAGCGGCGTTGCCCTGATTCCCATCACTGTTATAAAGACTAGGTAAGTTTTATTGTTTAAAGACTAAATCTAGAACTAGTAAATAAAGCCCAGAAAATGTTGGTCGTATCATTTGAAAATGTACATGTAATACGTCCATTATCTGTCTAATTCTGTCGCTAAGTACCTTAATTTTAGCAATCACTCTCGTGTTTCAATTTGATAAAGTTTACAGAGCCAATATAAGTATAGGTAAAGCTAAGCAATTTTCCAGCTCAGGCCTTCTGGTATCTTCTAAGAATAAAGTTGCTTTCAGAAAGCAGAATTTGAAGGCATTGACCAACATAAGACGTTTAGTTGTTACAATAGCAAAAAAGTTACATTGATTCAATAAAAATCTTCACGCAATTCCCAATACAGGGGTAGACAGAGGACTAGTCTAGACAATTAAGTCCCTTTGACCCACCTTCCACCGAAGATATTTTCGGGACAACGTGACAGGTGGTGAGCCCGTCGCCGTCTTTATGTCCAAGCCAACGATATAATTTGTACATAAGTTTTTGAAAAACCCATCGGTACGACCCTGGCACCGGGCGATCGAACTCGGATCTCTCGACTCTAAATTCCGATCACCCAACCACTCGGCTATCGTGACTCTTTTTTTTATGATTCCTGTTATATTAAAAAAAGGTCATTTATCCACAGATACGAATCAGGTGTTTACAAATACAACAGTTTGAGCGGAGCCCTAAAGACTATATACAAAGCCGAAGGCCTTCGTGGTCTGGTTTGCGGCTTGGGCCCAACATTGGCCAGAGACGCGCCATTCTCCGGCTTGTACTTAATGTTCTATACGCAAACCAAGCAGGCAGTCCCTAAAGGTAAGGATTATTTTATTTATTTATTTAACACTGTCCAGTGTATTTGTATTATTATTATATATTCACGGAGTAACGATATCCGAGTGCTTGGGTGATGCTTGGGCGTGCTCAAGGCTCGTACCAATGAGCTTTTTTTTTAAAAAAAAACTTCCCTACGATTTATATCGATGGCTTGGACATAAACACGGCGAAGAGCTCACCACCTGTCACGCCCAAAAATGTCTTCGGTGAAAGGTGGGTCGAAAAAACTTAATTGTAGACCTCTGTGTACACCTGCATTCGGAATGGTGTGATGATATTTATTGTATTTTTATTGTATTAAGCATCGTCATTGTATTTTCAGTTGAATATCGCTTTCATATGCTTTGTCATTCAACGTGTAAACGGAGTTTTTGGTGAATGTGGATTTATCGTAATTTACATATAACACGTGGTACTTGCACGCACCGTTCATTGGCATGGACATAAATTACTGCGTAATAATAGCATTTCATTGCTAACTATTATTATATGGAACTATTATTATTTTATATCTTATACTATTATTATAGGAAGAACTGATTAAAATGAGACTTCGGACCAGTCTTGAGTTTAAATCACTCAATCACTCTGCTATCAAGCCATATATAATGTACTTGATGTTTTACCTTCTTTTTAACTACTTTTTTTAATATTTTTCTGAGAAAACCCCTTTTTTGTGCATTGTCTTTGGTCTGGGTGTTTGTGGTATTTTCGTTCTTTCTGATTTCATAACACAAGTGCTTAAGCTACTTACTTTGGTATTAGAGCAATGTATGTGTTGTTTCACCTATTCATGTAGGTATTTAGAACTTTAAATAATAAATAAATAAATATCTTCACGACGTTCCCCGAATCACGAATTAATTCGTTTCGACTCAACTTTCACCGAAGCCATTTTTGGGACAACGTGACAGGTGGTGAGGCTATAAATCGTGCAAATAAAAAACTCATTTGTACGAGTCACTCATTCCTCCCACTTGTGGAGCGAACTCGGACCTCTTGACACGTAGTCCGACCACCCAACTACTCTTAACTCCGAAAGGAATGTGAATGTAATTTTACTTTAATAAATTGCTTACACCATTTAATAGGCACACTTCTCGGCTATCGTGATTATTATTTTCAACATTTTTTATAGAATACCTCCAGTCGCCCAGCACGGCCAGCGTGATACATTTCTCGTGCGGCATTGTGGCCGGCGTCGGCGCATCGCTGGCGACGAATCCGGCCGACGTGTTGAAAACTAACATGCAACTCTATCCGGACAAGTTTCCCAACGCGTATAGCGCGGCCGTCTACATTCACCAGGTGAGTTTCACGAGTTACAAACGGGAAACGGAGAGTGATAACCGCGGTTGTGTGTGTGTGTGCGTGCGTGCGTGCGTGCGTGTGTGTGTGTGTGTTAGGCGAACTTGATTACGAAACGGCGGTAGATTGAAAAAAAAATACAATCGATGTTTGTAATTGTATGTATATCGCTTATATTGACGAATAAATGATTTGATTTGTAAGTGCTAGCTTATGTGTATCTTGGTGTAGAATAGAGTTTCCGATCTTTGATTGTAAGTTGTATCATTCTAGATCAGATATCGATCCAGATAAAAAAACAACGAAGTTTTGGAAACCGTGTTTTCATCAGTTACTTGGCAAAATACCATTCGGACAAAAAACAAATGAATGTGATTTTTTTTAAATCTGTTTTATATTAGTATTGAAATGAAAAAAATAATAATAATGGTCAATTATCGGTCAGTCCTTTTCATGTTGACAACGTCACATACATTACTCGGATCTTAAAGTACGTATCTAAGGCACTTTTGTTATGGATTAAGAAATTACGAACGTACCACATACACCCAGACCGGACCCGACCCGAGACAATATTAAAAAAAAATGATTTGATTCATTGACCCGTCCGGGAATTAAACCCGGAACCTCAGAGCTTGTAAACACATTGAAAACCAGTGTATACGCCACTCGACCACGGAGGTCAAATAAATCGGTTAAAAATTTTTTTAACATAAAATATTTTTTTTTAATATAAAATACATTGTGACTATTGCCAAATTATGAATTGAAAGATACGTTAAAAAAATCTCGATAGCCGAGTGGTTGGGTGGTCGGAATTTCGAGTCAAGAGACCCGAGTTCGATTCCCCGGTGGCAAGCTTATGTATGAATTATATCGTTTGTTTGGACATAATGACGGCGACGGGCTCACCACCTGTCACATTGTCCCAAAAATATCTTCGGTGGAAGGTGGGTCGAAGGGATTTAATTGTCCAGACTAGACCTCTGTCTAAGGGGTAGACAGAGACATAATGGGAATTGCGTGAAGAAACATACCTTACATGCACGGTCGCAGTGAAACATTTAAATGTGACATTAATGCGACGCAATTCGGATCACACGTTCTTTGCGTGTGGTGCGAGGTTAGCCATAACTTGTTAATTGTGCTTTTTTATACATAATATATGATATGGTAATAATTCGTCTAATTAAACCGTTACGGGTGGGCAGAGTTTAGAGTTTATCAGTGATAGGTAAAAAGTTACGGTTCTAACCACAAGATAGCCAATTATGTTATCGCTTAATGGACTTTGAGATTCAATCGACAAAAATAATGAAACTATTAAAGTTTCATGTATTTCTTTTATGTATCTACATTATAAATATAAATATCTTCGCGCCATTCCCAATACAGGGGTAGACAGTGTCTCAACAATTAAGTCTTTTCGAACCACCTTCCACCGAAGATATTTTTGGGACAACGTGAAAGGTGAGCCCGTTGCCGTCTTTATGTCCAAGCCAACGATATGAATCGTATATAGGTTTTTGAAAAAAACCATTGGTACGAACCTGCCACCTGGGGGTCACACTCTGGTCTTCGACTCGAATCCCGATCACCCAGCCACTCGGCTATCGTGTATCTACATTAATTTTAGACAGAGCTCTGGACAGTTAAGACCCTTGACCCTACTTTCGAATCGTATTTGGGGTAACGAAATAAGTGACCCTATCGCCATCTTAATGTCCAACCAACAAACCACTACAACAAACTTGCATAGATAATTAATTATAATATTTACGTGATAATAGTAATAATATTCCATGAAGTGAGTGCAATCATTTGTACACATTCACAAATGTTAGTTACTAACGGGATTTGAACTCACGATCCTAGGCTTCGAAAACAGACTCTCTGCCAACAAGGTTATAGGGTCATCAAGATTGGTTTCCTAAAGTTTTTTTTTATATTTTTCAAAAATATTAATATTTTCAAATTATAAATAAATGCAGCTAGTTAGTACTAAAACGACTTATATGTTTTGCTGAACGAAATCATATTTGTTGCAGACATACGGCGTTCGAGGTTACTTCAAGGGCGTGATACCGAGAATGTTACGCAGGACTTTAATGGCGGCAATGGCGTGGACGGTGTTCGAAGAAATTACACGATCTATTGGCTTAAAATGACGTTTACACCAAAAACTCATGGCTTTGAGTTATTTGTGAGATATAACGAAGCTGGTTGTTAGCTTTGTATTGTTGAATGTAAAGTTCCTTTTGTAGTCACTAGGTGGAGTGTATTTGTAAATACAAAGATTTGTATCTCTCATGTCTATGATTTCCTAAGGAAAGTTTTATCAAATGTTTTAATGTGTTTATCCATTTATATATATGTGACATGATTACATTTAGTCATTAGCCAATAGGTTGAATTGTAAATAGGAAAATCTATTTTGAATCTGTAGTTTTCTACACGAGTAACACTGTTACCTATTGCATTGTTATATTTTAAATAAAATAAATTTTGAAAGTATCTGTGACTTTAATTGATTTAAAAAATTTACATATTTACAACGAAATATTAACAACATGATTTATCTAATATGTCTAGTCCAGTTCATATAAATTCCAATCCTTCATATTTAACATTTTCTATAAAAGTATCCTGCAATAATACAGTTCCGTCATTTTTAAACGCAGTAATGTAAGTGGCGGTTTTTCCTTCAAACTCTGTAGTTTTTAAAGCTACAATGATTTCATCTTTCGTATCAGGAATGAACTTGAATGAAGAGAATCCGTGCTTTGGTTGATGTTTTGTTATCTGTGAAAGTTGTTAAGTAAATTATTTTTCTTTATATAGTATAAAACAAGTTTGGGACACATTCTACTAAATTTCTCCTTTGCCTCCAGACTTCCTGCTATCTTACTAATATTAAGTGATAAATAAATATCTTCATGCCATTCCCTACATATGGGTAGACAGAGAATTAAGTCTAGACAATTAAGTCCTTTCAACCCACCTTCCATCGAAGAATATTTTTTGGGATAATGAAACTGGTGATGAGCCCGTCGCAGTATAAAGACTTTGACTAACGTTAACGTCGTTAGCCAACGATACAAACCGGACATAAGTTTTTGAAAAAAAATACCCATTAGTACGCACTTTGGGGATCGAAATCGGTTCACTTGGTCCGAATTCCGATCGTGGCCTTTTACTAATATTAAAGTTTATATATTATGATTACTACAAATATGCAATAAACAGATTAAAAAAACATACACTAATTTTAAAACTATTTACAACGTGGATATTAGGAACGATCTGCAACCTGATTTTACTTAACATATTCTGTTTTCTTGTATTGGGAATTCAGAGCAACATATACTTGGAAAGCAGACAAGTGTGAACGCCAGACCGTTTGTTCATACCCCGCACTGTATTATTTTTTATTTAATTTGTTTATATACATAAATTGGAGAAAAGAATAGGAAGTTTCTATGTATTCCATAGAAACTTCAACATCCTTTACCAATGTTTTATTCGTCACTTGCAATAGTCCAAGTCGCTGTGGCCGAAATCAGTTGGGATACTATATATATATCTCTGTATATTTATTTACTGATTGTATTTCTCGATAAAATTAGTTTTCTTTTGATGTAAACTTCCATTGTTATGGAACTATTTTATAGTTATTTAAACGACTAAATCATTGCACTAGGCCATCGCGTCAACAGTCCTTGAATGCATTGGCGTTCGCGCGAGGACTAAAGGTGACTTTTGACTCCGGAAAAATTAGTCGTAATCGTGTTTTAGGAAATAAAAAATAAAATAAAGCAATATACTGAAATCATACCTCAACAGCTTGAATGTTTTTAAAATTACTGTCCGCTGTTATTAAATAGTTACAACCCATGATTTCATCCTTTGTTTCATTGTAAGGCTCGTGGCTACATCGACGTGGTAAGAAATGCCATTTTTTTGAGTATGGGGACCAAACACCAGACTCATGGATCATATAACCAGGCCAATGTATACCAATCGAACTCCTTATCGCCTTGTATTGATCAACCCAACTTAAATGTTGTACCTGAAATCGTAAAGTTTGCAAATAATTAGAGAGATTATTTATCACTTTTCTTGACAACTGCAAAGGCTACTGAATGATGGCAGGATAACCATCTCGGAAATATCAAAATTAATCAGACCGATTCTGGGCTTCTGCTTTTTCCACATGGGGAAAGTTAAGTGGGGGAAGTTTAAGTGCGAAACATGTTAATATATCTCATTTAATAGTGGTTTTAACCGTGTGGTAACGGCGTAAGAATATTGCCACTTTACCACCCTTATATTGCCACCCTTTCTTCCTGTGGATGTCGTAAGAGGCGACTAAGGGAAACAAACAGAGATTATGGCAAATCTTTGCTATGGGAGAGGCCTATGTCCTGCAGTGGACTTTAATAGGCTATTATGAATGATGATGAATGAATAGTGATTTTATCTTAACAATCGAATTTACCATTTTAGAAGAAAATTAAGAAAAATTATTAAAAATTACATAATTTATCTATAACAGAAATTGATATAGTTTTAGTTAAATTAGAAGTGGTTGATTCTGATCCTATCTGAGCCTTATCTTTCAAATGTACTAATAAAATTTTGAATAAGAATATATTTACCTCTCCATTGATGTTTACAGCCTTCACCCACATGGGGTCATAGCTCTGGAATTCTCCACTGGCAGTTGTCCACTCCTTGCCCATTGAACCAACATAGAGTATCTCATCTTTTACTGTGGCCCATTCCGATTTGAAGCCTTTTTCCACATGGCCGTTTCCATCAGTTAATATCACCCATGGCACCATTTTATTGTTAATAATTTCAAATACCTTTAAAAGAAAAGTCTCAAATCAACAATGCATCCATATCAGGCAAATAAAAATTATAACCGCAGACAAAATATCAGACAAATGCAGTGTTATTATGCTTCACATATATATTTATACCAAAAATATAGGACCCAGCTGTTCCGCAGCTTTGAAAGTCAAGTTGAATTTTCGCACTTGACTTGGTAAACTGAAAGGGCACATTTCAGTGAATGTTCTGTGACCAAAATAATCCACATACCTCAGTTAGAACATGCAATAGGCTATGTTAGCCTAAGAAATTTCTGGGAAATTATAAATAACTTGAGAATAAATCTGTTCATCAATACCTTACATTTATAACATGGATGAAGAAAGTTGTTTAAATAAAATGGTCTGATCTAAAATATATTTCTTTAATTTTTTTTCAATGAATTGGTTGCAAAGTTTAGACCAGAATATGAACATAACACACTGATAATTTTATTTGCTTATAACATGGTACAAACTGGTGTCACGAAATTTATTTGAATAATCATGTTTCGCAATATATTTAATAAATAAGAAATTTAAGGTAGGGGTAGCCAGAGGTCTTGATTAAAAAACTATATTCATGCAATTCCCAATACAGGGGTAGACAGAGGTCTAGTCTAGACAATTCAGTCCCTTCAACCCACCTTCCACTGAAGATATTTACTGGACAACATGGCAGATGGTGGACCTGTCATCGTCTTTATGTCCAACCCAACAATATAAGATGATAGAGATCTAGATGATATAACACTTTCAACCCACATTTCACCAGAGCTTACAGGACGACAATCTAACATGTGGTGGACCTATCGCTGCTTACAATATTGACAAAAGTGAATCATAAGGTTTTTGGCCAGTTTTATGGATTAATCTCACACTCATTTCCAAATAAATTGTAATGTTTTTCCATGAGCAAACATATTTACTAGATACCATACCAGTGATAAAAACCTACTGGTTAAAATAATGGACTACAAGATATGTGTAACTAAATAATATGTGGACCTTAAAGAGCAAACTCCAACCATATAAAGATTAGAAAGATATTGTTTTTATAGCTTTAATGGATACCAAAATGGTGTAACCAATGTTCACTACTTTTCAAAGTTGGTAAACAACCTGAGATCTTTATGATTATTATCTCATCATAATATTGTAGTTGAGTTTTTTTACTTGGAGTGTATCAATAAAATTATTATCACTTAAATCATAGAAAACATACTCACCATACCCGACCTATCATCAAAAGTGAGCAACCTTCCATCAAATACAATAAGTTCAGACAGCTCCATCCCCCTTCCTTTATGGGAAAATGTTGAAGAGAGTCGGATTGCAGGTTGCGCATCCCATATGACTGATACATATTGCTTGACAGGATCATAATTTAAAATTCCCTTTTTTAAATAACTATAGAATGTGTAAGCATTGGAACTACTTTTAGAATTAGTGTCTAAATCAGCAACTATACCTATTCTATATGTAATAACATCTCCTGATTTAGTTGGTGGTGAAAATGGATATGTTGAGTTGTACGTTTTAGCTAAATTTGTCCATCGATGTGTGGAGTGGATTTGACTAGTTGTCCACCAGTTATAGTAAAATAAAATAAGTAAAATCACACCAACTAAAGTAATTAGAAACACAAATTGCGGTTGGATTCGTACTGCATTGCCTACCCTATACGTGGCAGGAGTACGAAGAGCCTTACGCCAGTCACGTAGAGACCCCTTCATTTTACGATCGTCTAATTCGTAATAGTCATACATAACGTACAATTAAAATTAATTCATTATTAATAAAATACACACTTTTATCACACACTAGAATACATGGAAGGACTAAATACCTCCTTGTCTAAATTTACTGATTGTTGAGAATGACTTTGAACAGAAAGAGTAAGCTGAAAATTTAATAAGATACATTTTGGAAATATCTGACTACAATTTAGATTAGAAATTTTTGTGAGCGATTTATACTGATTGCTGATGTCATGCTCATGTCAAAACTGTAAACGTCAAATGTCATTGTCAATTTTAAATGTCACATTCCGGACAACTGACCCACAGACCAGTGTTGACCAGACCAGTGGAAGTAAAGAAATTTGATTCAATGTCAGATTTAATGATTTGATTCAATGAGTTAGGTTAAGTTTCATTTTATCTTGTCAAATTTTATTTTCATTATATATGAAAATAAAATTCATAGGGGGTCATTGTAGAAGCGTGCTCGTCGCGACCCCTGCCAGCCCTTTTCAGGGCTGCAATTCTACACAGCTGCGCACGCATGCCAACGAGGGTTAGGGCGTCCCCTCAAGGCGACGCACACCAGTTTGTCCCCGTTGGTGTGAAATGCAGTGAGCAACGCGGCGATGGGGACCCCGTCACGCACAGCCCGACACGTCGGAAGGTGGAGGACGGAGTGCAGAGTTGGCACGTGGAATGTTTGAGGAGGCATGAGAGATAAGTCGAATGAGTTGATTGAAATAATGAAAGAAAGAGAATTAGATGTCGTGTGTTTGTCGGAGACCAAGCGGAAGGGCAGCGGTACTGAAGAGCTCCCTGGCGGGGCGTTAGCTCTATGGTCCGGAGTCCCGGAGAGCGAGAGCGCCTGCCAGGGAATAGGGGTGATGCTGTCGTCTCGGTTGGTCGATGTTATGACTGAATATAAGGTTGTGAACTCGAGACTTCTCTGGGTTCGCTTTAAATTGGGACTGACGAAGTTATTCCTTTTGGCTGTTTATGCGCCTGTAGCTTCGTCGTCCAGAGCTGAGCTGGAGGAGTTTTGGGAGAATGTAAGAGAAGTTCTAGACTTGGTTAGAGGAAACGAAAGAATTGTTGTATGTGGTGATTTTAATGGATGGGTTGGTACGGCTCGGCCAGGGTACGAGTCGGTGCTTGGAATGTTTGGCGATAAAAGGGTTAACGATGCTGGCAAGCTTATACTGGCTGTATGCAAGGAAAAGGCTCTTCTTGTGACAAACACTATGTTTAGTCACAAGAAAATCCATATGTATACTAGAACAAGAGAGAATGAGAAAAGTATGATCGATTTATTCCTGGTGGATGACCGACTGCGAAAACAGGTGATGGATACGCGAGTGTTCCGAGGTGCTGACCTGGGAACGGATCACAATCTAGTGATTACTAGATTTAGGGGTCTGTTCGCGGGTTGGCGCCACCGGACGGCGATACCAGAACCACAGTCGGTCGGTAGCATCCGAAGCTGGAAGCATCAGGAAGCGGACACTAGGGATAAATATCAAGCAAGGGTAGCCGAAAAGTTGGACAGCATTGATGTCAGGAAAGAATGTGTGGAAGAAATATGGCAGAGCCTTAGAGATGGAATGGTTAGTGCAGCGGAAGACGTGTGTGGAACTGTGAAAAGAGGTAGTAGTAAAAAGGGTGATGCATGGTGGAATGACGAAGTGAAAGAAGCTGTAAATAAGAAGAAGAAAGCATGGTTAGACTACTTGGCCTCTAGTAATGATAGGGATATGAGAGAGAAGAGGAAAGAAAGATATAAGCTCCAGAAAGTTTACACGAAAGCATTGATTGAAAGGAAGGAAAGGAAGTAAAAGGAGTAGAATGGAAGCGGACGAAAGGTTGTCGCACAACTTCAAGGAGAACTCCAAACTCTTCTGGAAAGAGGTTGGAAGGACCCGGAGTGGTGCGACAGCCTTAAGAATGAATAAAGTGCTTTCGGGAACCAATGACGTCCTCTCAGAAAAATCGGACGTCATGCAGCGATGGAGCGAATTTTATAGAGATATGTATGCGTGTGATGATCTTAGTGAGGGATCCGGGGGTGACGCCGTAACTGGTACGCCAGACTCTGACCTCGATGACACTGAGGTCATCAGTATGAAAGAGATTGAATGTGCGATTAGAAGTTTGAACAGCTTTCATCTGCTGTGCAATTTGTGCTGGCGAACGGGGCCTGTTCCGGATGATTGGCGATCCGCGGTCATTGTGCCTTTATATAAAGGTAAAGGTTCACATTATGACTGCGGGTGCTATCGGGCGATCAGCTTGACCAGTTTAGCAAGTAAAGTTTACTCGAAGGTTTTGACACGTAGGGTGCAAGATAAATCGGAAAGATTTCTATGGGAGGCGCAATGCGGATTTAGACCTGGAAGAGGATGCACGGATCAAATGTTTTCTCTCCGCATGATCACGGAGAAGCTTCTGGCTGCTAACCAGAAGATTTTCTGTGCTTTTGTGGATCTTGAGAAAGCATTTGATAAGGTTGTATGGAAGAAAATGTGGGAACGTTGAATGCAGTGGCGATGCGATCTCTTCGTAAAATGTGCGGCCTTACCATGGCCGACCGAAAGCGAAACGAAGAGATTCGAAATATGGCAGGTTTGAAAGATGACCTTGTCTCAAAAATGGATAAGGGCGTGCTACAATGGTTTGGGCACGTTGAGCGAATGAGTGAAGACCGAGTGGTGAAAAAAATATATAGCGCGAAAGTTAATATTAAAAGGTGTCGAGGTAGACCGAGACTAACTTTCGAAGACCATGTGAGCAAATTGCTCGAAGAGGGTAAGGTCAAGAGTACTCGGATACCTAGACGTTCATGTATGAAGAAGATGATGAATCTGAAAGAAGCAAAAGAAGTATGTAGGGATCGTGACACTTGGCGATCTGTTCTCTCTGGCTACCCCATCAGGGATTGTGCGTGAAGATATGTAAATTTTATTTTCATTGCATGTCTAAAAAAAAATTATTCGGTCAACTTTTCTGGGGTTAAACAGGACAAATGAAGACTGTTTGCCCGAATATCGCGGCTTGTCTATGGCACCTGGCCGTTCCTTTTTCTGTATTATTCTTGAGCAAACTGACACGGTTAGTGAAAATTCTTTTCCAATGACACAAATTTCCAGTACGGGTCCCGCTACGTCACATGCAATTTCATTCCGAATCTGTCAGTCATATCATCATATATTGAACAAAGTCACACGACATGGTAAGCATCCTCGTCGCCTTGTCCACAGATACATATACTGGTATCATTCAATATTATATCAAACAATCTCTTACGGAAACACCCATGTCCCGTCAGAATCTGTGAAGTTTCATAATCTGGTATGACCCATACTGCTTTCAATTGATCACTAACATTTGCAAAGAAACATCGATTCTGTTCCTATGCAAATTTCTACATCAATCTTCCAACTAGTTCCCTGCTTGAAAGATCACGACTTAACTAAGCCACCCTGCCGGCTCTAGTCACCTCCAGATCCGCAGGCAGGACTCAATCTAGAACAGTTAGAGCTAGTGTGTGTGGGTGGTCGGAATTTCGAGTCAAGAGACCCGAGTTCGCAGGTTCCAGTTGGCAGGCTCGTACCTATGGGTTTTTCAAAACTTTTGTACGAACTAAATCGTTGGCTTGGACATAAACACGGCGACGGACTCACCACCTGTCACGAAAATATCTTCGGTGAAAGGTGGGTCGAAGGGACTTAATTGTCTAGACTAGACGTCTGTCTACCCCTGTATTGGGAATTGCGTGAAGATATTTATCTTTTTTATCTTTTTATAGAGATTTATAGAGATTAAGAAAGTCGCGATAGCCGAGTGGTTGAGTGGTCGGAATTTCGAGTCAAAAGACTCGAGATCGATCCCCAGATACCAATCGAACGAATTATATCGTTGGCTTGGACATAAAGACGACGACGGACTCACCATCTGTGACGTTGTCTCGATAATACCTTCGGTGGAAGGTAGGTCGAAGGGACTTAATTGTCTTGACTAGACCTCTGTCTACCCCTGTATTGGGAGTGCTGGATATAGAATAAAATCAAATCAAATTATTTGTTTTAAAAAATATGAGTAACATACATTATATTCATCGATCGTCATTTTTTAAACTATCGCCGTTTCGTAATGAGGTTCCTCTAGCGGAAAAGAAATTGCTGAAAGACACTTCGTTGGTATCCTCTTTTTTAGCTATTTACAAAACGAAATACAAAATAAATATAGGATAAAAGACCTTTGACGGTCTTTTATCCGTTTATTAATAATGTAATATTGAAGTAAATGATGAAATAAATGAATGTAATATGAAGACATAAATCTAACTATATATTTGAACCTTTGCCCTGTATCACTCAGAGATAATTTAAAGTCCAGTTAGTGAAAGATTTTACAAGCATGCAGGTTTACAAATTTTACCTATTTCTCTTACTAGTATAGACGAAAAAAAGAAACGAGTTCTATAAAGGCCAGTAAATGGACGAGTGGAACCGACGCTTCATCTGTTTGCCTATCGCTCCACCAGTACCAATCTATTTATTAATGTAATTACTTTAATTGACTTGTAATACAAAGAAGTCGCAATAGGACACGTTAATTGCACCGGGAAAATAAAGAATATGGCACGTTAGCTTTCACCGACGGACGAAACTCAAAAGTGATTACCATTCTACTCACGGACATCCTGTACAAAAAACTTAATAGAAATAAAATTAAATTGAACTGCTCGGAGTCTGTCAATTTTTGTTTTGGACTCTTTGGATATTGATTCGGCGAGAGCGAAACATCCGCTTTACAGCTTTGTATGACGGCTTATTCTTGTGTTTCCTTACAATTACGTATAAATTTGAATTAATACATAACCCAAAAATTGTTTCTGCCGTCGTATTCTTCACAGGCGTCTCTGTGGGATCATAGTTTGATTTTGTTTTTATTTATATAAATAAAAACATTTTATTAATAACATATTTTTACGTTTTTTATTAATAACATAACAAAAAAACCCTGTTTAATACTAGTTACTTAACGTCAAGACTTCTAAAACGATTCGAATATAATATGAAAGCCAATATCAACCAAGTGTTCCTTTCTGGTAATAAAATATCTTCACGTAATTCCCAATACAGGGGTAGATAGAGGTCAAGTCTAGACAATTAAGTCCCTTCGACCTACCTTCCAACGAAAATATTTTCGGGACAACGTGACAGGTGAGCCCGTCGCCGTCTTTATGTCCAAGCCAACGATGAAATTCGTACTTAAGTTTTTGACAAACTCATTGGTACTGCCACCTGGGGATCAAACTCGGATCTCTCGACTCGAAATTCCGACCTCGCAACAATTCGGCTATCGTGACTTTTTGGTGTGTACATATATTGTACGAGTATATTACTTGCGGGCCCGACATACGTAATCATGTCCCAGACCCTGTTTGCAGCGCCACATATCGGGTCCAAATGTCACCACGAATCTAATCCATATCGAATATACACATAAAATATACAAATTTATCCAGGAGTTAAGGAGGAGTTCAATTACAAAAAAACGCAGCAAAGATTCTTATGTAATATATTATTATTATTATAATTTTTGTCTTGATGCCTCATCCCTGACCGAGTAGCCACGGGATCACCCAAAGTCATGTTACATTACTCTTTCATGTTACACTCCTCTATACTTACGTCGGGTTATTGCAGTACTCTTGACCTTTCCTCCAAGAAACTTGACAACATGGCCTTTAAAACTGAGTTTCGATGTACACATCGAGTCCTTTTATTGTTAAATTAAATAAATATAAATATCTTCACGCAACTCCCAATACAGGGTCAAAAGGACTTAATTCTCTAGTCTAGACAATTAAGTCCTTTTGACCCACATTCCATCGAAGATATTTTCGTGACAACTTGACAGATGGTAAGCCCGTCGCCGTCTTTATGTCCAAGCCATCGACACAATTCGTACATAAGTTTTTGAAAAACTCATTGGTACGAGCCACCTGGGGATCGAATTCGGGTCTCTTGGCTCGAAATTCCGACCTCCCAACCAACCAATCGTGACCTTTTGTTAAATTAAGCACTGTATATTTTCTTCATCATTTTTCTTGGTGCTCCAACCATCGGAACATCTATATTCTCAGAACCATAATTCATAACTAGCAACACGCACTCATTATACTTTCGTCTTAAGCTTTTGAAGAATGCTCCACGAGAAGTTGTGGCGTAGTTTTTCGAACGCTTCTAATTGAATTCATCGAAGTTGAACTTATCCTGTCTGATAATTTCTCCTAGGTATACATATTCCACGACAACTTCGAGCGTAATGTTACCAACAATTGGCATTGGTCTGATATGGTTAGATATGAACTTGTCCATGTTCATCTTAAGACCAACCTGTCTATAGTGTCTTAAGACACTATAGAACTCATTACTCACTGACACTAAGAACACGAGTATATAATTAAACTCCTCTAGCGATCTTGGCTTCTGCGTAAGCCACACGCATGTGTGTTATGTTTTCGCCGTTGATGTTAATACCGTATCATTTCCAGCTCAGCAGTTTGGAGACACCATACAACGCAACGGTGAAGATTTTCTGGGATATCACGTCACCCTGTCTTACCCGTTTCCTCAATTGTAAATTTCCGTTTCCTAAATTTTACAGTGGTAGAGCCACGCATCAGCTTTTGCTGTTGCATGAATGGGCCGGCTCGACCTGGGAAGTACCACGATCTCACAGAATACCGGCGTAAAGTAGAACTCTAACAAACTTCTGCGTTTCGTCTGGTGAGTGCAGGTAACCGTTGGCCCACACACCCCCCTCCCCCAATTCTGGGGGAGGGGGGCAGTCTAAGGGAGGCAACACATCTGCTATGCCTCTGGTATTGCGGGTGTTCATGGTCGGCGGTGATCACTTACCATCACGTGAACCACCAGCTCGTTTGCCTCCCTTTTTCTATAAAAAAAAAAATATTGGAACGGTTTCGTACACTGGTTCTGTACTTGGATACACATTACAGCTTTATCATACAGACAACTCTCAACACTTCGAAATGGATAGATAGATTGACATAAGATAGAATTTTTCGGCTTTCTCTTAGAGTACATATATTGTAGCCTCATCGTAACTTCACAAACTTTAACTTTCGGCCCTGTAGTAAATTTTAAATAAAAAATATTTAATGATTTATTTTCTCAATTAATCTAATCAGAGACCACGCCTATCGAGATAAAGTTGGAATGTAAAACAATATTTTTAAATATATAATACCAATTTTATTACCATGTTCAATTTCTTAGAGTAGTTTTCGACATGTATAACTATATAAACTCAACCGTTTTTAAATTAAACTTATAAAAAATAAATATGTCAAAACACTTCAGTATAAAAATTCAGAGATTACAAACAAAATTATGTAAACTAAAGTGTCTAGAAACATGCAAGGGAAAGGAATTTTCACTAATTCTCTGTGGTATATCGAGTTTTTTGTGTTTGCTATTGTGCTGATTGGATTTTTCATTTTATTCCTGTACTTGGCTAGCACCAATTACGTTCACTACAACGTCAGATATGATATGAGACAAAAGTGAGTTCTATTATCACAATCTACTTTATTTGTAAGGGACGCTTAGCAGGACAACTCATTATTTTTTCCTTTATAATCCATACTGGTGTTAGATATTTTACAAATTATTCTGAACTGTCACTTAATATTGACAAAAATTTGATAATATTTGCTTATTTAAATTTTGTCGTTTATTAGCAATTACGGATGAAAACATTATAGCATGCAAAAGGAATTATATTTTTATTTGCAAATTCACGAATCGTCAAAACTGCGTTATAATACAGCGTGTAATATTTTACAAAATAATAGTGACCATCCACGACTTTGCGTGAAAAGAGATAATCTTTATTCATACGTGATTTTCACCAATTCGACAACGAAATAAGAGAGTCGGGAATTTTTGGAAATTCCCACAAAAACTATTCAAGTAGCATTTAAAAAATAGTACTTTTACACTATACAGAGTATTCTTCAAATCCACAGGCCAGATTTCTATAGGATTTTTTACATATATTTTTTTTTATTTTAGGAAGTACATATTCCTTTTTTATAAACATATGCAACGTAAAATACGCAACTAATACTTTAAGAATAAAGACCTTTCTTCAGGAATCTGTCTACAAAAAAAATAAAACATGTTTTTTATATTTTTATTACTGTTATATGTGAAAACCCAAAACAAAATATAGGCATATGCATTACAATCGTTTAATTTGTCGAAGGTTGATTTAAATAGGAATGTTCAAGTATTATTATTAATAAAAGTCACTTGAAGCAACAACTGACTTTTGTTAATAAATAAAGTTATGTGTGGGCCTTGCAATTTTTATTGATTTTAAAGCATACAAGTTATGCTTTTGATATTAAATTAAAGAGTAAAAATATTAAAATTTTCAACTGACACGGGCGATATTGAACTCGCGACCATTCGTATGAAGATTCAAATTAAAATATAATGTTTTTTTTTATTCCGTCGAATTTTCCAGAGTTGACATATCTCAATAAACTATTTAAGCTTATTTATATAAGTATTTATGTATGTATCTATAATTCAAAACACTATTTAATTAAATTATTATCTGAATCGCTAGAATTGTTTCCGAGAATCTTTTTTTTATAAGTACGTGATATAAAGATACCAAGATTATTAGAACTCGCCTAATTTTGTCTAAGAAGAGATTACTAACCTTTTAATAGACACATATACTTTTACTTCCGTTGAATAGGCACATCAGTGATTAAAACTATCAAATATTTCCTGGTTGATATCTCATAAATAAATGAATTACACAGAGGCATTGCGAAATTAACGCCCAGATGTTTCAATCATAAACTTTTGAATATTTGAACAATTTTACTTTCTTTTTGGGCATAGGCTTATCCTGTATGGAGGATATAATACCGTAATCGTCGCACTTGTGAAGGGGAATGGCGATTGTAGTATCTCGCGCCTTAAACGCTGCTGTCGTTCACCAGTTTGCTTAATTCTATTCTGGTGTTTTTAGGTGCACCATAAGACAGACTGAATATTAGCAAAATATAAAATTATCACTTAATTTTCTGAAGATTTGCTTCGGAACTTGGCTACATTCCTCTGTTGCGAATTTACCACCTATTTTCCTCCCTCGGATGTCTTAAGAGTCAACTTCGGAAGACTAAGTCTTGTAAATCACATTGTCTACCGACAGATGTCGGACATTCATCACGTTAATCCCAATACTGGGGTAGAAAGGGTCTAGACTACTAAATCCTTTCGATCTTAAGTCCTTCCACCGAAAGCATTTTTGAGACAACGTGACAGGTGGTGAGCTTATCGCCATCTTAAGTTCTAGCCAACGATATATGTCGTAAGTGGTTTGTTTTTAAATAACCCAGTGGTACGTGCTTTCCTGGGGATCAAACTCGGGTCTCTCGACTCGCATTCCGAACACCCATAAAACCAACTCTTAAAATAGCAGACCGATGACCTGCATTAGAGTTTAAGGTGCGAGGTGTCTGATTCTGCGATCGCCAATTCGCTTGTCACGAGTGGCGCTTATGGCTACTCTGACTTTTGTGGCGATTAATTTTAAGGATTAAGTCTTAAAACATATGGTTCATCTCTCGTTTGTATTGATCAAGGTACATGGCAGATGGTACTTGGTTGCTTCAAAGTTAGAGTAATGAAAAAAGCTGATGCTAAAGGAAAAATAATTGTGTAAGTAACTTTTGACTTGCGAATATATTATAGAGTAGAACTCTTTCAATAAAGTTTTTGAATAGCTAATACTCCTATATATGTCTAATACACTTAGAAGAAGAAGTCGTTGACTCATTCACTAAATGAAATGCAGATGCGCAAGATGTCTCCATATTCTGTAGGTCTTTGCAAAAGCGTTTGTTACAGATGTAGATCGAATGGCATATAAAACACTTGAAAACTTATAGAAACACTTAATATTTGATCAGCGTAACGACCTATAGTTCTTACAAAATGGTAACGACCCTACTACACACATATGGCGCTGTTTTATGTAGCCTATTTTGACACTCATAAATCGAAATAGTCATAATAACAACTGATATAATTCTATCATTGATTTATAACCATTATGTTTACAATATCCTTATTTATATATAAATTATACTTATTTACCCAAACTACATTATATTCTTATAACTGATTCGATATTACTATGTACGTTGAATGTTAATGAATAAACGTAGTGGTGACGGTAGTATTTAACACGTTGCATTTTATCTGATTGAGGCGGCCATTTTATGTAGCAAAGGAAGCCACCACTTATTGAATTCAGGTGTCTATAACATTATAATAGAAAGGGTTTGGGGTGCACGAATTTGGAGAGCAATGGAGACCCCTCAACCCCTGGTTACCTACGCTGTTATTACTACGAAGTTAGGGACTAGATCATAAACTTCCAGTTTAATTTATGTTCGTTTGATGAGCATTCGATGCCATCTAAAACTAGACTGTCGTCAAATGCTATGGACTTTGTCATGTTTATCTTTGATGAAGTGCTTAATGGTTTCAGATTTCAACATGTCGCTGTTAAGAAAAGGAAACCTAAAGTTCGGGAGCCCAACCAGAGACCCGTGTGCTTCGATCTGGGCTGCATTTGGTTCTGTAGGTTGATTGCTAGCATCATTACAATAGCTGTATGCTACTATTGCGCTTACACTTTAATATCCGACACCAAGTTGAAATTCGGACTTTTTGTTCCATAGCCACTTTAAAATAAAAAACATATTTGTAATTGTATTTAAGTTACAATGTTATAAAAATACATACTTTAGTAATGATCTCTGTTGTTTTTATTTGTGAAACTGGTTTTCATTTACTTTCGCCGCTAGTCTAATTAATTTATTTACAAATAAATAAATACATATATTATATAAATATACATTACATAAATAAATGATATACATTACATAAAAAATATACATTACTATACATTATATAAATAAATGAATAAATAAATATATAAATATTTATTTATTCATTTATTTATATAATGTATAGTATCTGGATACTTGTAATAATGTTTTATAAGAAAAGTTGTTGGGTGTCGTTTTTACTGGCTTGTACCATTTCCCCCGTTGTTTCTTAAGGACTATTTATGCGAAAAATTTGAGGAGCGCAAAGCGCGCTCTGTGCGGATCTGTTCATGCAGAATCTATAATGCAGAATACTACGTATAGCTACTGGGAGATAGGCATCTGATTTTATAGTTGGATACATTTTATATGATGATAAAATTAATGAAGGAGCTGCGTCAAAGTAATGATTTGATAGTTTGAACTGAAAGAAATTAAAAATTATTATAATTATGGTTCTTTTTCACAAGGTTTATTTAAAAATTCCATCCTACTTACCATTTTTGTGGATTTATTTTGATTTTACGAAAATTTCTTGATATAAAATATGACAATTCAATTAACATAACATCTTTTTTGTATTTTAGTTCAATTCTCTTTCGCAACCTTATCTAAACCTTAGGTATTAACCTTTAGGTATGCGCAGATCACGCACTTGCTTTATCTCTATAGCATTCACGCAAAAGATCTGTAAGAAAATTATTAATCCTAGCGGCCGTAATCAGGATAATGAGATCATTTTATCGAATTGTTACTAGATCTTTATAAGTCTACGAAGTGTAATGAAATCTGACCGCTTAAAGAGGATCAAAATCAATCTCAAAAGGAGTCGGTTAATAATAAACATGCAATCAAGGTATGTTAACACACACACTCTTACCTAATTCTGTCGCCACATATAAGATTAACAACGGTTAGAGCGACAACGCATCTGTAACCTGTTTTTTTTCCACATACCATTAAAAAAGTATGAACTGTTAATACTATATTCGAAAAGATATTGTGTTTTACTCTAATAGTCATCATTATCTCTAGATAATGATATATCGATGTGAAATTCATGTCACAATCCGCATAAGAACTTTGTCTATGCTTTCAAAATATTTTACAAACAAAAAAAACTTATTGTAATTGAGTCAGATAAAATGAAAGTGAACTCTTAATTGACGGGCGCCAAAGCTGCCAAACAAAGATATTATCTGATCATCGCGGTGTTTTTGTATGCCATTAATATAAAAGATCGTGACTGGCATCTCCTTTTACGTATAAAGAATTGACCTGCACAAGTTTTGTATTCGTATTCATTATTATAGGGTACATTAAAACAAACAGATATGGATTATACAAAAAAAATAACATGTGTTACGCCTAAAAATGCTAGTTGCAAAGGCCAGTTGCCAGTTATAAAAATTTATAGATCAACTCTCAACTATGGTACCTACCACTCGTAGTTAAAGCGCTCATATATATGTAATTCTGATATGATCTGAGAAGTATTTATTTTTAAAGAATGGGGAGGCAAACGAGGTGGCTCACGTGATAGTAAGTGATTACCGCCGCCCATGAACACCTGCAATGCCGGAGGAATAGCAGATGCATTGCCGGCCTTTGAGGTCCGTTTTCTTGAAGGTCCGTAACTCGTATCGGTCCGGAAAAACCGCTGACGGTAGCACATTCCTTAAAGTGCAAGTGCTTGGCAGGATATTCCGCGAAAAACGCACTGTGGTGAAATGCCAAGCATCAAGATGGTGTTGATGGAATTTTTGACTATGCCGTAAGGTACGATGGTGAAATTCAGCGGCTGAGATTAATCCGAACAATTCGTCGGAGCACTCCCCGTAGTACATCTTGTAAAAAAATGCAAAGAGATTCAACATCTCTTCCTAACGCCAGGGGATCTAGCCGATCAGATAGAACATGGTCGTCGACGATTCTATCCGCTCTTCGTTGTTTATAAAGTAACATAATATTCGAAATATTATATGACATAAATTATTTCGAGGATTTATGAAATTCGTCAACCTACACTGTAGCAGCGTGATGAAATGTTCACCTATTGAATTGGATTCACTCTACACATTGCCTTGAATACAGACATTTTTGTCTGAATTCAAGGCAAGGTTACAATCCTGCTCATGATCTGACAAATCATAGGAGTAAGATAAAGAAGCAAATGGCTATAACAAAGGCAATGCCTTTAAAAATTATAAGACGTATTTGATAAAGAGTCACGATAGCCGTGTGGTTGGGTGGTCGGAATTTCGAGTCAAGATACCCGAGTTCGATTTTCAGGTGGAAGGCACGTACTAATAGGTTTTTCAAAAAACTTATTTCGTTGGCTTGGACGTGAAGACGGCGACGAGTTCACCACCTGTCACGTTGTCCCGAAAATATCTTCGGTGGAAGGTAGGTCAAAGGGACTTAATTGTCTAGACTAGACCTCTGTACCTCTGTATTGGCAATTGCGTGAAGATATTTATTTATTTATTATTTATTCATTTATTTGATTAAAAACGTAATTAGAAGAATGTGATTATTATTGAGTTGGTTAGAAAATTAGCTTTTTTAGAAAAGGAGGTAAACGAGTTAGTGGCTCACGTGATGGTAATTTAATTTAAGGTAATTTAAGTAATTTCCGCCGCCCTTGAACACCCAACATCTGGCGTTCGACGGTCTGAACGCATTGTGATTTTTATTCATTGCCGATGCTTCATATTCTCACATGATTGATGACAATTTTGAATTTGAGATGAATGATTTAATTTAAAAATCAGTAAAATTAAATAGCGACGATAGCAGAGTGGCTGGGTGATCGGAATTCCGAGTCTCGAGTCGATAGACCTGAGTTCCATTCCCAGGTGGCAGGTTCGTTCCAATGTGTTTTTCAAAAATGTTATTTACGAATTATATCGTTGGCTTGAATATAAAGACGGCGACGAGCTCACCACCTGTCACGTTGTCCCGAAATTATCTTCGGTGGAATGTGGGTCGAAGGAACTCGTTTGTCTAGACTAGACCTCTGTCTACCCTGTATTGGAAATCACGTGAAGGTATTTTAATACTTTTTTTTACTTTGTAAAATTAAAATTACTTATGCTACTTAAAATTACTATAATATTGATTGCATTGTCTCCACTGCCATGCGTAATTGTTAAAGATTAATATAATTATTAGTCATATAACTCTTTCTGATAATTATAGAGATAATGATGATTATTAAAATAAAACAGTATATCTTTACGAATATACAGTTCATACTTTTTTTTAATGGTATATGGCTACTGCTGCTCACATCACCCGCAAGTTATTTCCTAAGAAGAATGTTACAGATGCGTTGTCGCTCTAACAGTTGTTAATCCGATGTGTGGCGGCAGTAATAGGTAAGAGAGTATGTGTTATCATACCTATGATTGTATGTTTATTTGTAACCGACTCCTTTGAAATCGATTTTGATACTTTTTAAAGGGTCAGATTTCATTAAGCATCGTGGATTTATAAAATTATCTCATTATCCTGATTATGGCCGCTAGGATTAACAATTTTCTTACAGATCTTTTGCGTGCAAGCCATAAAGATAGAGCAAATGCGTGATCTGCGCATACCTGAAGGGTTTTGATAAGGTTGCGAAAGAGAATTGAACTAAAATACAAAAAAGATGTTAATTTTAATTTAATTGTCAGATTTTATATCAAGAAATTTTAAATATAACTCTTCCTGTAAGTTTTTAAATTTTCATCAAGATGTACAGAGTCCTAAGCCTCTTTGCATCGTTCCGTACAGTAATTTCGATATTTATTTTTATTAATATGAATGATACAACAAAAAATTATCTCAAATGATCTTGTGTGAAGTAGACTGTGCATGCACACGCGAACGTACATAGATTTTTATCATAAATACTAACTAATATGAAGTAAGATTAGACTTTAAACAACTGAAATTAAAACCCAACTTTCCTATTGTTTAACACAAGAAACATCAAATGATTGGATTTTAAATAAATAGTAACTTTTTCAACTAAATTACACTTTAAATAGCGAATTACATTTTCAAATATTTTTTTCAATTTAATTTACATTTTAATACTTGCAACTGTACTTCAGTTCGGTTATTGGTACGGAAATATCTCAGGTCTTAGAGTCTTCAATGACGCGTCACGCTATTCAGTTTTGAAGAGAATTAGTGGACATGACATGTCTTTGAAACATTTTTTTTAAATTTCAAGACATGCAATTTGTTTACTGTTGTTTATTTCCTTAAGCATTGCTCACGATTCAGTAGAAACATTTGCGTGAGGCCTACACAAGAGTCAAACCCGACTCTCTCACGCATTCAAAGTTTGAAAGACGACGACTTCCGATCCCAATGATTAGAGCATGTGCAGGTGATGTTGTCCCTATCTATATATGTATTAATTTATTATTATTATATAGTCACGATAGCCGAGTTGTTGGGTGCTCGGAATTTCGAGTCGAGAGACCCGAGTTCGATCCCCAGGTGGCAGTAACAATGCGTTTTTCAAAAAACTTATGTACGAATTTCATCGTTGGCTTGGACATAAAGGCGGCGACGGGCTCACCACCTGTCACGTTGTCCCGAAAATATCTTCGGTGGAAGGTGGGTCAAAGGGACTTAATTGTCTAGACTTGACCTCTGTCTACCCCTGTATTGGGAATTGCGTGAAGATATATATTTATTTATTATTATATAAAAAAAAATAAAGGTGAAACGAATGTTCCTAGTCTTCTTCGGCGCGAAATTTATGATTTTGAGTTATTAACTTTATTTTTGTCTGTACAGTATTATAATTTCCTTCTACTGGTTTGCTAGTTAGTGTACGTTTTTGCTGAGCTATGTTCGGGGTCAAACCCCGAACATAAGATGAAGGAGACAATTTAGCGATTTAAAGGCTTCCTACAGATATATATTTTTTTGCTGTGAGAAGGTGGTGTAGAAGCAATCGGTTAGTATGGTGGTAAGTGACTATCCCATGCCCATAACTCTCGTTTTGAAACGCCAAAAGGATAGTTGATGCGTTATCTGGAAGGACTCGGAAAGAGAAAATAAATGCCTGCACAACGGCCTAAGAACAGCCTAGAAAGGCCCGCAATCTTTGTTCCGTTCCTTCCGTTGCCTCACTACAACACCAGATGAAACACACACAAGATGAATGAAGGAATTAATGAAAAATTTATTAGCTATAGAAATAGGCGCATAAGTAATCATAAAACGGAAGAAAGAACATAAAATAAAACATTTAAAATTCAACTAAATTAACCATAAAATAAAAAACGGTGCTTGACAAAAAGAAAGAAAGAGAAAGGGTTTATTGAATAGATTTTGCACAATCTCGGTTCTGCTCCTGGTTTCCGTCTCCCGGCTCCTGCTTCGGAAGCTTAAAAGCCTTTAGTAATCTTTTGTATCTGCCATTTGTGGTCTGGAGACAGAGATCGGCTATCATCCATACATTTCATCCTGGGAAAGTAGCGGGAAAATTTTCGACGCAGATAAAATCGCGGGCGGTACTTGCATGTTCTAAATAAGAAAAATATAAAAAAATACCGTTGCTTAAACCCTCATTAAATTTAATTTAAATAATAATTAACATAACTGTATAGCGCCAATTACATTTGCAACAAAACAATCTTAAAATCTCCCTCTTGTCTCTTCCGAAAAAATTTTTTTGGTGTTTTTATAGCAATACCCGTTAGAAGAAATTACACAAATATGGGTTTGCATAAATATTTCACTAGAAATCCCAAAACAAAGAAATAAAGCGAAGTTATTGTAACTTTTACACACAAGTTACAATAACTTGGCTTTATTTCTTTTTATTATTAAAAAAAAATTATTTAATGTTATTTTCGTAGTAGTAGCCAGTAACATAGCAATTTTTTTTTGTTTAAACTGCAAAAACATTAAAGGTACCACCACGTTATTGTGTTCCTAATTATGTCTGCCGTCAAACAGAAGTGTTATAACTGTCAAGTTCTTATGAGACATGTATAGAGAACCCTTGTAACAGCCGGCAACCTTAATCCTTTAGTGTAACTACGCCTCTGTAACCTCCTGCTGTAATGGATGCGCCTTAATGGATAATCTTCGTCGAGGAGTGTCGTACACACCGATTTTTATGGTGTCGATCGATCAACATACACACTTACATACATAACATACATTCGTGAAATTTCACTACATGACTTAGGCCTCTCCCAAAAGGAAGTTCGTCATAATCGGTACCCCTGGCAAACGGATTGCGATCAGTGTACCAGACGCCTTATAGGCTGATGTTCGTCACTGTTTAGGTGAATTTTGGTCTGGTAATTTTAATGTTGTTCCGCCATCCATTGGTTTTATATCAAACAAATGTCACAAAGAAATAGTTAAAGAGTAAAGTTAGCCGGAAAATAAATAAATAAATAAGAAGTGAAGAAGAATAATTCATGTCAATTCATTAATTTATATCATTAAACATTATATCGACGATTTTAATTTACATTTTTATTATGTTTACTAAGTTATTACGAAACTGAAGTAGGTAGGTAGGCTGCCAATACGACAGTAGCTTTTTAGAAATTACTTTTTTTAAAAATAGATTTGCGTTGTAGCTGCTGTCATTATTACTGATGTAATATGTAATACCATAATGTTTATCATCACAGCAAAATATGAAACTGAGCAATAATCGAAGTCGATTTAGTTTATCGGAAATAGAAAGGTGCTAGACGTCGTTTCAGAAAAATTCAAGCGCTACGTTACATAAGCAAATCAATCAGCAGATTGATTTACTAACCAAGTGATGCTTTTTACTGTTAAATTCTAACTGAATGGATATAATGGTCTGAAAAGATGAATACAATTGACTAGTTGACGTTTAGTTTATTGAGTGAAAGAATAAATGTAAGGTTTTTGTTCTTAGTTTTTATCCGTGCTTATTGAAATTTTGTTCAGATTCAATGCCTTTTTTATATTATAAGGATTTTTTGTGAAGTCATCTATAAAAATTATAACAACTTTACATAGGTTATACAGAATTCAGCTCATGGTTATAACAGCGTTTTTTATCTTAACGCATTTTCAATACTGAGGTAGTCAGAGGTCTGCGTAATTTTGTCGTTTTGGCCCACATACCATCTTCATTATAAACGTCGTAAAGTATACTACCTTACGCTTAGCAAGCGTATTGACGATCGCAGTATCGAACCATCGGACATAGCTGGTAAAAAAATCGTCTATTAATTTTGGTCTGGTAATTTTGCGAATTATCCAGCCATTCGTAGATAGCTTATTGAATTTTTGAGGCACTTATTCACCCCTTACGACACCTACGGGAAATTATTTACAATAATAAAGAGATTAGTCTCTCCTGTAAGGCGGATTTGAGATTTTTTAAGTGCGTACGTCATATACTGGTATAAGTTAAGGCAAGATCGAATTGGTTTTATAAATAGTATAGAAAGAAATAGTAATATATTATAAGAAGTTATTTGCCTGTAAATGGCAGAGACAGGTGTTGCATTTTACCCCATTATCATTTTCTATATTAAAGACCGAGACTACGACATTAAAGCTTTACAAAATAGTGACATTATAAGGCACTAACTAAAGTAGATTAAAGAGCATTTTAATTATCACAATATATACTTTACAGTATAATGCTTGCGACGTCTAAAGTTGCAAGTTGCTTTAAAACGTTAGAAAGTCATATATTCCTTATAGAATTAGGACATCTTTCCTTACTTAACTATACACATTCTGCCTTATATGATGCCATAAATTTGTATCTATATTGTAGAGCAACTATGTAAGATCAGTGAACAAAGGTGACAATGTTTGATGTCAATATTTTAACATTACTTAATTATATTTCGACATCCTGTAACTCTATGATATAATAGCTGAAGTCCGCGACTTTATTCACATTCATCGGCCTTCTAATACAGACATCAGCTTCTCCATTGCTTTTGTGATTGGTAACTAATATATTTATATTTAATAGTCACGATAGCCTAGTGGTTCGGTGGTCGGAATTTCGAGTCAAAAGACCCGAGTTCGGTCTCTAGGTTGCAGGCTCGTACCAATGGGTTTTTCAAAAACTTATGTACGAATTACATCGTTGGCTTGTTCACAAAGACGGCGACGGGCTCACCTTCTGTCACGTTGTCCCGAAAATATCTTCGGTGGTAGGGAGAGGAAGGACTTAATTGTCTAAACTAGACCTTTTTCTACCCGGTATTGGGAATTGCGTGAAGATATGTACTTATTTTATTTTAAAATATTTATTGAATTTGTGCCTTTTTGTGCACTGTAGGTCGTAAAAGGTCGATTTGCAAGTATAGATTTGATGGCCTGGTATGAAATAATAATATATATAATATATCTTCACGCAATTCCCAATACAGGGGTAGACAGAGGTCGAGTCTAGACAATTAAGTCCCTTCGACCCACCTTTCACCGAAGATATTTTCGGGACAACGTGACAGGTGGTGAGCCCGTCGCCGCCTCAATGTCCAAGCCAACGATATTCGTACATAAGTTTTTGAAAAACTCATTGGTACGAGCCTACCAACTGGGGATCGAACTCGGGTCTATTGACTCGAAATTCCGACCACCCAACCACTCGGCTATCGTGACTGGTATGAAATGTAGGATGTTATTACGAAACTCAAGGCCCCGCAGAGGTGTGGTATGAAATCTTTCTTCTCTTTCACCTGATAATATGGGAGTAATACAGCTCATGGCTATTTGAAAATGATTTTAAACGATGAAAGTTAGATGCGTTATCATATACAAGGACTAAGATGTAATCTCTCATTACCTATAACTAAACTACTTTTCTATACCTTCCAAACTAAAACATATTAGTTGTTGATGTGAAACTATTGTTCGACGGCGGTAATGGGTGAGAGACAACTTCTAGAGAGAAAACGAGAACCTTTTTACATGCTATAAAATCCAATTAAAAAACATCAGCTCTGATTTTTCTGGTGATTGTCAATAAAGTTTTATACGTCTATCTATGAATATAATTTTTGACACCTTTATTGGTTGTATTTGAAAGCGGTCCAATTTTATTTCTTACTGTAGGCATTACTGAGGTAATGCCTACAGTATATCATTATTCAGATCTTGATTACAGATCTTGAATTATTTTCAAGGGAACACCTTGACTGTATACCTTTTCAAACAAAAAAAACCGATTTTAGAAGTTTTTTTACATATGACGGAGTTATGATGTAATAAATAAAACACTTTTAAATAGAGATTCTCCTCCTTTTTTGAAGTTAGTATAACACACATTTAATTAAAATTTCATACATTGCAATCATTTGGCTTAACTGTATTCGACTGGATTTAAGAGAGCCATATTTTATAATATGAATATAGAAGATGCATTTATAATTACAATGGTATTTACTAAGGAAATTGCTGAGTCTAATTGCATAGATTTTATGCTCGTAGATAAATCAACGGGAAACATATGTTAGGATTTTATTTTAATGGGGTCCAATATGGTTAGGCTAACAGTACACACTCGTAAAGTTTGAATAAGAAGGATTTTTCCATATACAGTCCACCTATCGTAAGTAACACAATTTTACAAATTAGCAACGGTTGGCCCACTGAGTTTTTTTATTATATTAAAAATGTATTAGGATTTACAAAAAAAAACCGATCAAATTCGCATTATAGTAGGTTTGTATTATGACCAAATCACAATTAGAAAAGGTTTTGTTTTGTTGAATCTGGCACGTTGTATAAACAAGTGAAGAAAGGTGATGAAAAAAGACAGGTCAAAGGTGAAAATTAAAGGGGTTGAGTTAGTCGGTGACTATCTTTAGAAGATGTCAATTACTTGAAGCAAGTCAAGACTCCTAGGATCCTTTGACCTGCGTGTAGAAAGAAAAGTATTTATGTGATGTGACGGAATTGTAATAATTAGATATTCCACCAGTGAAGATATAATATATACATCCATCCACTGCCTGTCATAGGCCTCTCCCGTGGGAGGTTTTGCTATAATCAACACTCCCGGCGAGCGGATTGGCGATCGCAGTACATCTTGGACATATTATATTGAATATCTTATAACACATATAAATTTCAAACAAGTGGTATCAGTGAAAATTTATTTCAAAATAAAGAGTAATGCTTTATGCCATCATTTCAAGTTTATACGGCCAAAGCTAATATGTATTGAAGACGACCTAACGGCAACTGATTACTGACAGCAAAACTAGAAGAGCTGCTGAGGCTTATGGATGGAATTAGTGTGGAGGAAAAGGGAAAAAAGTGAAGAAGAAGTGGGAAGAGGAAAAGTAAATAAGGACTCTGATTGCTCCCTTTTACTTGCCACTGTACTTTTGCAGTCAAGCTTTTACTAAACTTTCACAATGTAGCATCTTAGAATCGGAAAGAGACATGCAGTTGCGTTTTCTCTAGAAGCAGCTTACGGTCGTGCTCCTAATACTTAACAGCTGGTAACGAATTCCCAGAATAGACTTATTTTTAGTAAACCTTCTATACGGGATAATAACAACGTAACAAGATACGTAGCTTTCGGTTAAATCCTAAATTTTCATCGACATTTTATGAGGCTGTGACATTAATTCGAATGAGCTTATCCATAACAGTACATAAGTAAGAACCCCTGCTTGGCTCTTCAATATATGTGAAATAAGTATTATTACTCACTGTATTAATAAAACATGAGAGCACCCTTGCCACTCCCTAACATCAGCACAAATGAATCAAGTTGAAAATGGATGATTCGATCATAGTTTAAAACACACGTTGAAATTTTTGTTGTTCAGTTTCCATCCAACTCAACCAATATAAGAAAACAAAAGTGAAATGATAGAACAAGAGTTCTTGGATTGAAAGAACCGCGTATCTCAATTGGAGTTCCTTTGAAGACAAAAGGAACGCGGAAGAAGAAATTGCGTTTGAGTATAACTTGAGAATGGTGAAAGGTAGGTAATTTTTATTGCTTAATGAGAAATTAATGCATCTATATTTATCATAAAAAATAAGTAAATCGGTTTGATAGAACTGGCAGACTCGTAATAGACTTCATATATTTAATTAATTATTGGTTATGGAAAGCAATTATATGATTATTTTCAATCACGTATTTGCAAGCTTACGTACACATCCTCAGGTTTTATCCTCACCAAGCGTACAAGAAGCCTAGTTTTTTTTTTTAAATTCTGTTTCGACTTTTAAATTTTATTATTTTAAAAATTAATTTAACTGGATTTCCTGAATACTACAAAAATATGTTTGGATACATTTATCGAGTAAACAAAACATTTGTTTTTTCGACACAAAAATAATACTATTTATGTGCCAAAAATATAAATGTTTTGTTGAAGTTTAAAACATCATAAAATACGAAGAATGTGTGATTGGCATTGAAGAAAATAAACAATATCAATCCATGGAGCACAAAAGCTTTTTTAAATTTAAAATAAACAAATAGGCATGGAAACAATAATGTAAGTCGAAAGCGTAGATGTTTTTTTTTTGCTTATGTTTGAAACTCTGCAATTTGTTATTGTTGAAATAGATATGGGTATTCATAGATATATTCCAAAATAATAATATATTCGATACTAGATATTTTCTAATCTACCACAGTTTCGTAATGAGGTTCCTCTGACAGAGAAGAAACAGACGTAAGAAACTCAACAGATATCCTCATTTTTTGGCCATTTTATAATTTTTATAATAATCCAGTATTATTATTTTTATTTTAAAATAGCTTGCGGGGAGATCACTTCGATCCCAGGGTTTATTTTCAGAAGCATATTCATTTGCATTACATAAAGTTTTTAAACTGTTTAATATATTTTTAAACTGTTGAGGCAGGCTTTCTACTTTATATTGTTATAGAAGATATACCGCTTCATAGACGCGTTGCTTACTCTATGGAGTCTAGTAATTGGCGTTAAAAGCTTATGTATGTTCCTATATTTACTCTATGCAGAACGGTATTCCTATTAAAAGTATTAAATAAATTAAAATAAATTAATAATAAATAAATAAATATCTTCTCGCAATTCCCAATACAGGAGTAGCCAGAGGTCTAGACTAGACAATGAAGTCTCTTCGACCCACCTTCCCCCGAAGATATTTTTGGGACAACGTGACTGATGGTGAGCCCGTCGCCGTCTTTATGTCCAAGCCAACGATGTAATTCGTATAAAAGGTTTTGAAAAACCCATTGACCCACCTTCCACCGAAGATATTTTCGGGACAACGTGACAGGTGGTGAGCCCGTCGCCGCCTTTATGTCCAAGCCAACGATGAAATTCGTACATAAGTTTTTGAAAAACTCATTGGTACTGCCACCGGGGATCGAACTCGGGTATCTCGACTCGAAATTCCGACCACCCAACAACTCGGCTATCGTGACTTTTTTGTCGGGACTTAATTGTCTAGAGTTGACCTCTGTCTACCCCTGTATTGGGAATTGCGTGAAGATATTTTTTTTTTTGAAAAACCCATTGGTACGAGCCTGCTACCTGGGGATCGAACTCGGGTCTTTTAACTCGAAATTCCGACCACCCAACCACTGGGCTACCATGACTATTAATACAATATTATTAAATAAATTAATATAATAAATTCATTCCCTTTGTACGCTTAACTTAAAATTAATGAAATAACGTAATATTTCTAAAATAAAACGATTTACGGATTTTATCGCGTGTATTATTTAGTTATTACAAATTATTTTTATTTTCATTTTTATAAAACGTCGTGAAATAAAAGTAGTATATAAAAACTAAATAATACCCGCGATAAAATCTGTCAAACGTTTTATTTAAGATAGAAATCATTAAAATAATATTTGTTTAATCATAATGCCTCTAACAGGATCGTGGAGTTAATAAAAGACCTAAATACGAAAGGGTAGTCATTCTCTAACAATCCTGTAGTCTATTAAAATGTAGAATTAAATCAACTACTTATGGCTGATGTCGAAATTTAGTAAGATTGCAACACACATTATCTCCACATTTGTATAATTTCAAAATCAAAGCATAAAACTCGCTTCATGGACAGAATTTAGAGCATTACATTTGTTATTTTAATACAACGCAAAATTTGTCTTTGTCCATTTTTAGAGCAAGGAAAGGTCATAAAATAGATTGTACCTGCCTACTATTTGTTATACTATTTGTTCTTAATTACTCTGCGCAGTATATTATGTATAATCGTGATGTGGTAAAATATTCTTTTTTGTATTTAATCGTTTTTAAATACTATACCTTTTTCCCTCGGATTTAGGTAAAAATTAGCAAACGGTCTTTCTGAGAATATTCCTGAGATTCGGAATTAGTTATCACCCTTAAGAGCTGAGATGGAATGTCTAGCAGTCCGTAACTATACACACTTCGTACAGTTATACCATTTTTTTAAATAAAGAATATAAAGAAGATCTATCAATTGTATATAGATATTACAAAATATAGATATTACACGACCCCATAGCCTTGGTGAACCTGATTACAAAGATAAGGGTTGTGCGTTCGAATCCTACTAGGGGAAAATCTTTGTGTGATGAATGTGACTGTTTATACACGAGTCATGGATATTTAAAATTGTATATGAATATTTTATATGTAACTAGAAAAACATCTTAGCATATTGTACTGTAGTCTTGAATATTAAGATGTCGAAAGGCTCATCACCTGTCACGTTGTTTTAAATATACTTCGGTAAAAGTTCGACGGGACTTAATTATGTAGATCTCAAGCGTTCCCAATAGTAGGACTATACATGTAAATATTTATTTAGCAATACACTCCACATCGCCAGATTCGGCATCTCGGATGGCAGTGAAGGCATTGTACAGTACAGCTGCGAGATTCAGAGATTAGCGCTGGTGATGCTGTGAATAAATACGCACTGGGTGCCTAACATAATCTTTCTTCTTCTAAACCGTTAGATATTTCCTGATGTAAAAGTTCAGGCTCATGGAAGATCCGAAATATGACAGACTACCTGATATAATTGAAAATTGCAAAAGAAAATCTCTGAAATAAAATAAAATAAATTTTGCAGTTGAAAATTAAAGACATATTCGGAAATTGGCACGGTAATTCTAATCTAACTCAATGTATAAGTCCCAGTGATCCGAATGAAAGTAGTAATAAAACATACATCATCACATCTATGTCATCTCTATAGACGATGGTCAATTTTAGAAAGAACTTCTACCCTGTTGTAGGTTCCCTACGTCGGACGGCGAAAGTGCACGCACCCTGAGCTCATCAACGTATAAACGCGAGTTTGAGACTCCGCGCGCCACTCGCGAATCATTCTCTTAGATGTGCGCGCGCGACCGATAGACGCCCGTCCGCAGCGCGAGCGACGTTGCGCAAAACTGAAAAACATCAGTGAAAATTTGTGATTCGAATTTAGAATTTCTGTGTCAAAAATAAGCTTTTTAATTTTCCGCTCGGTACTACAAGAAATTTGCGAAGGTAAGATTGTTTTAATAAAAATTTTAGTCTCTGAAAAATATTTTACATATGTAATAATATAAACTATTACTATTCTGGATAAAA
Source organism: Sericinus montela (assembly GCA_029286605.1). Lineage (NCBI taxonomy): Eukaryota > Metazoa > Arthropoda > Insecta > Lepidoptera > Papilionidae > Sericinus > Sericinus montela. The sequence goes on along the minus strand of JAGSMR010000017.1, from coordinate 3,998,093 downwards.
AAATATGTATTGAAAATTTTATGTTCTATCGACGCTACTATGACAAAAGCATGCAACATACATATATAATTTTAGGAAATAGATAATTCAATTTTTAACGTCAAAATATTAATAATGGAAACTATTATGGTGTCTGTAGCATCATAATTACAATGTACAATTCTAATAATATTTTTATAAAGTTTAAAATAATGGAATTTATTGCAGTGAATAAAATTTCGGGCCCAGAAATAAATCATCAATTACCAAGCTTCACTTTCAATATATTTCACCTGTTACACTTATAACAAATTGTAGAGCAGCACCTAATATCCTAAAAATATAATAGCCAATTTTCTGTGCTTTCTTAATCAAAATATGATTTGAAATCCATTATTCTACATTCGTGGACGTTACCGTTTTGACGATAATCGATTAAGAAATCGTTTTACGCACGTTTCCGCGAAAGTGTCAGGCGATTATGGGTACGGATGTAGAAAGTGATTTTTGTGCATTGTTTCCGACTTAGTTATGTTCCTTATGACCATATTACTATACTTCAGTTCTTTACTAAATAAACATTCTTGCTAAATTACCATATTATTCATAATACAAATGAAAAAATGTGTAATTTCGAGAGCTATGCTTTCCTTAGAAACTTCTTTCAACGTAGTTCTTCGAAAGGAATACATAAAAGAGCCAAAAGAGTTAAACGCATGTTACAGCTGTGTATTTGAAATTTACTGTCATATTATTTTTACTTCGAAGAAAAATTTATAAAACACATTAAAATTTAGATGATTATTTTTTTAGCCTATGAGGGTTTTTAATTTGATTTCGAGGTAAATGTTAAAAGATAAATTAATTTTTACTTAAACTTATATCTACTCAGTAATCTAAATGGTAAAAAAATTAAAGTTTTTCTCCTCCAACATATTAGTATAAATTTAAATAAGAAATATAGCTAACACCTAAATTATATTGTTTGTTCAAATGTATATTTATATATACATTTGAACTCTATTTATATTACGTATATATATCGTTTATTTGGATATTTTTTTGAGATGGCTTCACATCATCTGTCGATAGTCTTTGCAGTTGTACAAGAAGAAAGGGGGTACGCTCAATGGCGAAATGGCAAGGCCTTTGGATGTCGCGCTATCTGTTAAATTGTCGAAGAATCAAATCATTTATTCGTCGACATAAGTACTTAAAAATTACAATTATTATGATTTTATTATTTATATATAATATTTATATATTCCCATTAATTATGAAGCCACGATAGCCGAGTTGTTGGGTGGTCGGAATTTCGAGTCGAGAGACCCGAGTTCGATCCCCAGGTGGCAGTACCAATGAGTTTTTAAAAAAAAAAACTTATGTACGAATTTCATCGTTAGCTTGGACATAAAGGCGGCGACGGGCTCACCACCTGTCACGTTGTCCCGAAAATATCTTCGGTGGAAGGTGGGTCAAAGGGACTTAATTGTCTAGACTTGACCTCAGTCTACCCCTGTTTTGGGAATTGCGTGAAGATATTTTTTTCCATTAATTATCAATAATGTATTCATTTATATTATAATAACCTTTTTCATAAATTTTGTCTTTAATACATATCTTGAACCTGTAATAAATAGGCAGCCTGTTAATCTGAAAGAATTATTTGGCGACAAAAAATTAACCGCACACAGCTCGCAAAATATACTTTAATTTGTTTGGAGCCCGTAAGGACCCGATAGCTGTCCCAACTGGCCAGAAGTCTTCTGAGGCTTTGTGTATAAAATATACGTGCCACGATATTCACCCAATCTAATATCTATAATACATACTAGTACGTGTGGGGTAGTTTTTATCTCTCATCTAAAAAAAATATTCACTCAATATTTTTTACAAACATTACAATTTGCAAAGAAGGCTTTTATGAAAGTAACTCGGACAGAGCCTGGATTAACAGTAAGTTTACGAAGGGTCCTTGGCCCACTAACTAACCACAAAATATCTTTATTTGACTTAAAATGAAAATTTGCACGGTGATGAATTATGTGTGGTGTCAGCTTAGAAAGGATTTTAGAAAACCATCGTAAGTCTCTAGGGCGAGGACGAAATCGCAGGCCGAAAGCTAGCACTCTATATTTATAAGACACAATAGCCGAGATCGGTCCTCATATGAAACGCTGGGAGGTTGAGCTTTTAAAATATTTATCATTGCGATGCTACGGCGATGTCGATGCATTCAGTCTGTCCTGTTGTCGTAAATAACCTCTAGTAAAATGTTGATCCAAAAGACTAAGACTGACCTTATTGGATAATTGGTCACGAGAGCTCATTTTGATATTTCCCATAGTTTATGATGTTTATCTTCTCAATCGACCAGGTTATAAATAAAATTGAAGGGTCTGTTTGTGTTAATTTTTGAAAGACTGGACTGAATTTATCGGAACCTTCTCTGGCAGATAGGTGATGTTATAAGGAGTAACGTAGGCAACTTTTATTTTAGAAAATTATTTAGTGTTAAGCGGTAAGTGTTAAATTGCGGGCAAAGACGCGGGGCGAGCAAGTTGCGAATTATTGTCATGATTCCGGTTTTCAAACCCTTTTTCCATAAAAAAAACTTATGTTACGGCCTGTAAAAGTTATTTTTAAGTTAATTTTTTTTCATTGAAAAAAATATCTTCACGCAATTCCTAATACAAGAGGAGACCCACCTTCCACCGAAGATATCTTCGGGACAACATGACAAGTGGTGAGCCCATCGCCGTCTTTATTTCCAAGCCAACGAGAATTCGTACAAAAATTTAGAGAACCTGATGCCGTGTGGTAAGTGAGAGGCGACTAAGGGAAACAGCCTTGAACATCGTTATGGTGATTGAAGATGGCGGTATAATTATCTCAAAATATCAAACTAAAATAATAAGACCGAAGATCAGACACGTCGCACCTTCGAAGGCAGCAGCGTCGAAGGTGCGAGGTGTCTGATACTGCGTTCGCCAATTCGCTTGCCGAGCGTGGCGATTATGGCAAATCCTCCCCTATGGGAGAGGCCTATGACCTGTACTGGACTTATAGGCCGTTATGTATGTTAGAGAATCTGGCGTATCCCTAATTTAACTTTATATGCACCGCTTATTCTTAGTTACAATTATTTTTGAATAAATAATAAATAGAAAATATGTAAAATAAAACGGACAATAAATTAAAACGGGCGCTCTCATTACTAACAATGCAATGTGTAACATCTTGTATTTTTGTTTTCGTTTCGATGTGCATTTTCTTGAAAATTAAATAACTATAATTTACTAGCATGATAATCTACATATATATCATTTCAAAGTACTCGCGGACCTTACTTTATTTTATAGCATGAGTTTACAGTCCGATAACCGGCAATATAATATTCATTGCGGCTGTTCTATCAAAGTTGTAAGACTTGTATTGTAATCAGTTTATACTGGTAGAAGCAGAAGGCGAAGCGGTAATGTAAAGTATATGTATTAAGGTGTGGTATGTCTTGAATGATTAATATTGTATTTTTATTAAAATTACTTTTGTAAGTCTCAAATTTAAAAGTATAATGGCGGTAGGCTCACCTGTCACGTCCCAAACAAGCTTCAGTGAGAATTGTGTCGAAAAGGCATTGCCTAAACCTCTGCTTACCCCAGCATGGGAAAGTTCGTGAGTTCCTAAGTACAAAGGTATACCTGTTTCAAATATGATACCTTTAACAATAGACGGCATTTTACTGGGTTCCGTCGCCTCCAAAATCATCAGGACTTTTAAGCTCTGAGTAAAACAAAAGGATTTCAGCATTTTTAATTTTAACTTTTTCATTTTAAATATTATTATTCTTATTGTAATTATAATTATTTGACGGATGATACAGGATTAGAATCAAGTTTATTAAATAGAAACATAGTGGTGTAACATTGTGAAAATAAATTGAATTGTGAAATTGTAGTAGCGTCTAAAGTGCAAAATGTCTAGTAGTGCGATCGCCAATCCCCTTGTCTAGCGTGGCGATTATGGCAAATGCTTTCGTAGGAGGCCTATTTCCTGCAGTGGACTTAAACAGGCCGTTATGTGTGTATGTATGTATTATTATAATAATTCAATAGTTTAGGTGTTATTTCAGTTATATTCAAACTTGATACTTTAAATGATGTAAGGGGGTTTATCGTTACGTATTGATTATTTGTAGTACAAATAAGGTACGATACGGCGATGCAGGCAAAACGAGCATAGCTTAATGGACGCTAAGTGGTTTTCAACATGAGGCATTAATTCCAACCTTACTTAGTACTACTAACAAATGAACAACAATTCATTTGATAGTAGAACTTGTGCTATTTTTTTTAGTTTTTCAGTTAAAATATCTGGCAATGAATAATGTATTAGGTGAGGAGCAAAGTTCTCATACTGATATAAAATTTTAATGACGTAAGGTATTGGCGTAAGAATATTCCACCATTTTTTTTACCGTGGGTGTTTTCAAAGGAAAATCAATAAAATTACCGTTATCTGCCGACAGATGGCAGCTCTTTAAAAATAACAAACCAGTAATGCAGTAGCAGTGATTAATATAAGGTGTCTGGTAGTGCGATCGCCAATCCGTTTGCTAAGCAATGCGATTCTTCACTACTCTCCATTAATACCTATAAGTATTAGGAACGTATTAGATATAGTATTAAGAACGAGTCAATTTCCATTACCCCTCATTCCTCCTCACGGCCCGAATAACATATTTAGACAAGTAGAAGCAAAACTTTGCAGATATATTTTATATTTGAACAACTGCATAAGTCTTGAATTATTTTATATCCGATTTCAACTCATATCGTTTTTAAAGTGAGTGGTGGGAATTTATATGATATTTTCCAGATTTGTTACAACATAACTGTGTTGATGTTAAAAAATATGTATTGCATCTTTAAATGACTTTTTTCTGTTATTGGTAAATAAAATAAATAAATAAATATCTTCACGCAATTCCCAATTCCCCCTGTATTAGACAGAGGTCTAGTCTAGACAATTAAGTCCCTTTGACCCACCTTCCACCGAAGATATTTTCGGGACAACGTGACAGGTGGGGAGCCCGTCGCCGTTTGTTATTGTTGATGTTATCAAATTTAATTCTTTCAAATGAAAAATTAATTTATGACATTTAGTTCAGCAAAATAATGTATGAAAAAGTTTTATTTATATTTTATAAACATTTTATGTATGTTTAATATCCCTGGGATATTATGTTCATAGTTTAAAAAAATAAGAGGCATTTCATCTATTTTCATTTATCTTTTCAATTATTTCCTAATATTGGGATTCAATACAATATACAAATTGTATATAACTTTCGGACAATAATTTTCTTTCCTCCTAGGGTACGAACTCGAGTCCCCTGGTTCATATTTAGTTAATACAACCACTCGGATATCGTAACTTTTTATAGGTTTATGACGTATATAGAATAATATCTCTGATTATGTTTAAATCGCCTACCGTAAAAAACAGGCGATTTTACATTTGAATTAGTGTTGGTTCGCTGCCAATACAGATTACGTACGTCGATTTTAAATATTTAATAAATTTTTTAATCAACAATTTTATAAATATATACATATATAGCAACAACATCATAGAAAATATCAAGAACATCTGCGCTGCCTCCTACGTGTATATCATTGCTTAGCCTAATGGTTGACCGGGAGAAAATGCCTTCAAGCATTTAGTCCGCCATCATGTACTTTGTGCATAAAAGCTTAAATAAATAAATGAAATAAATAAACCCCACAAACATTGTTGTGATCCCAAACTAAGTAGCTAAAGCACTTGTATAATGGAGTTTTGTTACGAAGTTACCACAAACATCCGATTCGGGACAATGTGGAAAAAGTGGTTTCCTAAATTAACCCGCCCGGGAATCGAACCAGGGACTTCAGTGCGGATCGACATCATAAAAACCAGTGAACAAAACTCATCCAACTGAGGTCAACGGAGGTCGACGACTGGAGTTTTCCAAAAGTTTCTATTGTGTATCACAACAAAAGTACGAAAATAGTCATTTTACAAAATCTCAGACAAAAATATACGTAATCCATTTTCTCTAGTGTTATGTAGTTTCACTATGGTTAATCATTCGAAAAGCAATTCCAGAAAATCCTCAACTACTATATACTGTAAAACGACTGAATACCAATAAATTTTACACTTGAGAAAAATGATCTTTATGCTTTGGTTTTAAAGATTATTGTGCTAAACATAGATACTTTAACGTAATGTCTAGAGTTGTTACTAAGTGAGAAATTGATACGTGACTGAATTTTCGAAGTTCGAGGCCTAATGCGAATACCATTTATATTTATTTGTAGCATTCAGGGATGCGGAATATACATTTATCTTGCTTTTACACGATTAAAATAAATTAAAAATAATCTTTATTTAAATTTATTACTTAAAGAATAGCTGTGCTAAAAAGTGCTAGATGGTAATTTAAAAAGAATAGCTTAAATGTGAAAACAAAAAAAATATGTCTAATTTAATGTATAACGCCATGTACATTTCAACAATGGAAGTGTGGTCACCCAGGGACCTCGAATTAAACATGATTGGTGTATGTTCGCCCGCGTAAAATTTCAATTATACATGCATGTTTTATACGCATGTTGAATCCATGTTCAAGGTTTATTGTTGCTGTTCTACTCCTATAGGTTGCAGCGTAATGTCGCAAAACCTACTCTTCTGTTTCAGCGTTTTTCTTTATTTTATAATATGAATTATCTAATACAAAAAGAATTTTTCTCATCACGCTCGTAGTTGTTTAAATTGGCGCTTTTCAAACTATATTTGTTTTCATTTTTACAATAAGTGTATAATTTATTAACAGGAATACTAGTAATGTTTTTGGCAAAACAAATGGAAAATGAGAAAGTTTAAAGGTACTGTTTATTTCTTAAGAAATTTCTTCAGAAATAAGCAGTTAAACCAGAAACAGGAGTATGTTAAATTAAGAAGTAGATTTCGTGAGCATAGACTTCAGTTTTAACTGAGCAAACAGGTGACGGCCAGCAGTGTTTACAGGGGGTTTTCCTTGAAAATGTATTTGAGTACGTAGTTATTTTTTAAATTATAGAAAAACATATCTTCACGTAATTCCCAATACAGGGGTTGACAGAGGTCAAGTCTAGACAATTAAGTCCCTTTGACCCACCTTCCACCGAAGATATTTTCGGGACAACGTGACAGGTGGTGAGCCTGTCGCCGTCTTTATGTCCAAGCCAACGATGAAATTCGTACATAAGTTTTTGAAAAACTCATTCGTACTGCCACCTGGGGATCGAACTCGGGTCTCTCGACTCGAAATTCCGACCACTCAACAACTCGGCTATGGTGACTTTTTAATAGATATAGAAGAAATAGAAAATTTCTATTCCTGATTCTAGTATTAAATTTCATAAATATTTTTATTTTTATTTTCATAAATTTATATAGATCCTATCTTTTTATATTTTTAATTTATGTATCCTTGCTCTGAAAGCGTTAACTTATTTTCCACGATTTACATTTGTTATTGTCATTTGTCGATTACAATTGTAATACAAAACCGTAACTTACTGCCATAGACCTAGACGATACTGCACACGGCCCAATGTTGTTGCGCTACTAATCACACATAATTCACAGACCTAATTGAAGGAAAGTTCACGTGTAGCTTAAATTATCTTGCCTAGTGATGTGTAGCCCGTAATGGTAAATTGCCAAAATTGCGTTAGATTTACATGGACACGCAAATATATAATCTGTTCTATGGATTAGTTTTTGTCTGTTTTAAAATACTTCATATTAGTTATAAGATTTTATTACATTTTTCGGATATTACCCGTTTATTGTAAGAGAGTTTGTTTCTCATACTAAATATTTAAAAAACTGTATATTTTGAGTTCAGTAACAGTTTGTCCAAATTGTATTGATATTATTTTAAGTTTTTTATGCTAGTTGACTGTTAAGGGTATCTTAACATTATACAACACTTTTAACGTTTAGTTTCATGCATATTATGTGTTCGTATATGTTTATATATTTGTGATATTAAGTAAATGTTGTCAGTCTAATAACTTCTTACAGTTTTACTACACGATAAAACATAGAAAATATAATATGGTGTAGGAAATCGCAATTAACGGGTTTCGCTTGATTATTAAGCGTTGCTGCTATAATAGTAACATGTTCATCGTCGCCTAGGTGTCCAATATCAATGAAAACTTGACAATCTATGTTTAGTAATAAACTTTTTACGAGCTCATGGCTTATAATATCTTACCTTATTTTAAGGCAATAAGGTACAGAATTTTAATATGTATGTTTATATTGTAGGTATATATAGACTGTGGATATAAATTCTTATTATTAAGAAAAATTGCTTTTGCGGTAGGCGGTGTGCTACCCAGATATCTAAAGCTCTATAAAAAATTTGGAGTGCCTTTATATTAACTGAAAAATATTTATGTTTGGTCTATATGTTTTTTATTATATGCATTTAGTCTATTTATGTTTGGTTTCCGATCTATATGGTCGTACTTCCGTAGATTTTTCATTTGTTACTCATTTATCGTTCATAGATTTTTTGTTTTTCATTCCAAGCTAAAATGGCTTCCTATTCAACAAAAGAAATTGTTTTGACACTTTGTTTGGACTTCGATCTCGGGATCGAATTAGTTTCCTTTTTCAAATTTTGACAGTGGTAGAGCCACGCATCAGCTTTTGTTGTTGCATGAATGGGTCGGCTCGACCGAGGAAGTACCACGACCTCACAGAATACCGGAGTGAAGTAGAAGTCTAACAAACTTATGCGTTTCGTCTGGTGAGTGCAGGAAACCGGAGGCCCACACCCCCCCCCCTCCTCCAATTCTGGGGGGGGGGGAGGTAAAGGGGGCACTCTAAGGCCGGCAACGCATCTGCTATGCCTCTAGTATTGCGGGTGTTCATGGGCGGTGGTAATCACTTACCATCACGTGAGCCACCTGCTCGTATGCCTCCCTTTTCCATAAAAAAAAATCAGATCACTCAACCACTGTGGTTGTTAGATTTATTTAAATATAATGAATGAAAATTTCTAATCAAACATCGCCAAATGAATTTGTTAGTCGTATTTAGGCAATCTTTAGTCTAGCAGCGCGAACACGTAATCGATTTTTTTGTTCGCAGCAATCGTTCGTAATAGAGGATACGATTATTCTATTGTTTATGGTTTCTTAAAAGTTACTTTCGCTGCGTAAATTATGACTTTATAATGATCGACACTTGTTGCGGTTATGACATTTGACCGACATTACAGCGCCTCGTTTTATCATTCACGCATTAATGAATGAGATTTTGATAATGGCAAAACATATGAAGATATTTATCTGTAAAGGTGTTCATAATTATAATTTTAAGTATTAATTTGTATAAAAAGGTGAAAAATCAGATTTTGCAGGAGCAGTTGTAAAACTGGCTCACGTTATTCATATTAATTCGAAAATCATAATTTCGTATAGCGGCACAAATCAATTTTACATAAAAAAAAATACAAGATATTTGGCTTTATATAAGCTTCTCTAAATTATATATAAGACTCATAAAATTTCGTTTAAACGGGGACTGCGCTTCGCAGCAGCATCCATTGTCGATCCCATTTTTCTAACTTGCGAGCCTCTGTCCCCGCAAGTCTATAGATTAAGCTGTAGTCGCTACGTTTCTCTTTCTAAGATCCGCGCCCGACAACTCGAATCTCTCATAAATAACTTCTATGTAGTTATAGTTTAAAGTGTCTTAAATTTACAACGAAGATTACTGTATAGTAAATTATATAATAACAGAAAGTGTGTGAATTATTCAATTTGTGATTAATTCAATAATTGTGTAATCATTCATATCAACATTAATTCCTCTCTATTTCATTTATATTCAAAATGATGTGTGTAATACATCGTTGTACATAATTATATTAATTTTTATTTCTAATTACCAAATTAAAACCGTGTCATGAGGCTTTTAATAAGCACAAAATTATAAATAAGGAAAAGCCAGCCCAAATCATAAAGCAACTTTCGCAAATTATTATTTATTTGATTATTATTAATTATACCAAATTATCACTAATTGCATATGATCTAAATTGCTTAAGACAAAAAATTAAAACTGGAATAAATTTATTGATATATCTTTACTTATTTTTATTTCTCCTATATCTATTACATATATGTATTTATATATTAATAACAATATAAAATCAAAATTAGCCGAGAATAGCATAGAAAGAAGATAAATCGGTTAAAGGTACGAGTCCGAAACATTTTTAGAATTTTTGTCAGTTCATCAGTTTTTTCGAGAATGAAGCAAAGCTATCAATCAAGTTGATCGAGCAACTACTGAACTGATTTTAATATGATTTTACTGGTTATTATTAAATTTAAATACTACTGCAAAATTTATTAACATTTCTATGTTTACTTAAAGAGAGATATGTCTTGGGTCCTTGCTATATGTGAAAAATGTTATATTTAATTTTACGTAGCTATTCTTTACACCATTTTGGATATCAGATAAAATGAGTTGACTTAATGTTAATAATAACACAAC